>JAQGCY010001495.1:0-10467 GCA_034700645.1 Xenylla mediterranea
TATTAAAAAATTTTGCTCATGAAAGGCTAATAATATTTATGTGTGCCTTAATAATTGAAAGTGGAAACATTTAATGTATTTTAGGAGGATGAACGGTTAGTCCATGTGCATGATGGAACTGGAGACTTGCTAGATTACTCAATATTGTTTGTATGTCCAGTGAAGTATACACAACATAGGAAATAAATTATGCCTTTTACCGTAGGGTCTATCCCGACATTATTATTGTTGAACAACTCTTAATATCTTTTCCTATCGCTAAATTTCTATTCCAGCCGTACACAGCTCCAGTCCCTTAAACCAAATCCAACCAAGTGTAGAAAACATGTTCAGGAGCCTTAAGGGTTTACATAATGGTTATTCTATTATACACATTTCTATCCAAAAGGCATACTTCAAAAGAACTAACTTAAAAATCTTTAATAAAATATACGGGGATCCAGGGGAGATTCTTCTTTTATCTTTTATTAATACATATTGGTCATTTTTCACACCTTCCATGTATAGGAAATCCAATTGTTAAAGAGTTTGGTTTCATCTTATTTCCAGATAAAGATTAACATCACGACTTATTGTAATTTAACAAGTACGAGAGTCAGGTTCTATGTATACTTCATGATAAATTGCCATACTGACCCAAATTAAATTAAAAGGATGGACCAAATTTTTTTGTAAAAACCGATTTAATTAACTTATCAGATTTTTTTAAATCATACGAGCATTAACATTACGATACGAGCATTGCCTAAAAAACCATGGCTATTTTGTGAGTTTATTGTTTGCTTTAATTACTAAGATCAATTATAATAATGAGTTAATTTTACATAAAGTGTAATGGGTATTTTAGAATTCCATCAAGTACACATCTGAACATCAGCCTGAACAAAAATTGAGTCTTTGAAAGTAAAACTGTAGTTATTCCATGAAATTAAAGTTTCTTTGATTAAAATCTATGGGCATATTAGAAAGCCTTAAGGCGAGAATGCATTGGAGACATAATCTTGTAATAGTTGCATCATGATTTAAAGCTTTATACAGTTGAGTAGAGCCTTCCAAAAGGTCATACTAAAGGATTTTTAGTTTCTAATAATTCGTGCAAAGATGCAAGTTAATAGCTAATGCGTTTATCAGAAACTTAACACGTGCATGTTAATTACGTTGTTGTTAAAAATTGGTTTTAATTTATTCTAGAACTAGTAAATGCATACCTTGAATAAAAGGGATTTTTGTTTGCTGGAAAAATTGTATTTACTACAATTGTTTAGGACGGAGCTTTAGGTCTATTTTGTTCCTAAAAATATATTCACCTGCAGTTCATTTAAGTTCATAGTTTCTTTATTCATATTGTAAATACATATGAGTCAGCTACAGCTTAAGAAATGGTCAATTTTTCAAGTTTATGAAAATTAAGGCTCTTGACATTGGCAGGTTTAAGATATTACGATTCAATGAATGCAATGATGGACAGTCAGTAAAAAGAAAGCTTTTTAGTACCAGAAAATTACCATTCTTGAACTAATAAACCGGCTTCTCTTTTACATACATTGGAATATGCATCGATGTTTTTAAATAGACATTTCAGACACGAGTAATTGCTTTTTTAACATTTACGAAATTCAAGTCCGTTCTTCTGCCTTATGGAGTTAATAAGATTTAACGATTCATTTCTTTTACAAATGAAATTAAGAATTTTCATAGTTCGGAGCTTCATTTCCAAGTTAGAGTCACTTGGAGTTAGAAGGGCAAGAAAATATTATCTTCATACACAATTTAAACATTAGCCTTAAAACTTAAATTTATAAATTTATTAAAGCAACAAAAATGGGAATCACAAATATAAACACTATTACAAATAAAACAGTTTTAGATCGTTACCTTCGGCTTGAGTTAGATGAGAAAAAAACCCAAGCCACATATATCTGGGTGGATGGATCAGGGGAAAATTTACGTGCTAAAACAAGAACTATTCCAGGGCTTGTAAAATCTGTTAAAGGTAACAAATTAATAGTTTTATTCAGGAGAAGAGCAAATATAAATTTCTTGTCAACTAATTACTTAATTTAAGATCTTCCGGAATGGAATTTTGATGGAAGCTCAACGGGTCAAGCTGAAGGAAGTAATTCAGACGTTTACTTAAATCCTTGTCAAATTTATCGGGATCCATTCTTGCTTGGTAATCATAAACTTGTCATTTGTGACACTTACAAATACAACAAAGCTAGAACAGAAACCAATTTTCGTAAATCATGTCTTGAGGTATGAATTCCCCATTACTTTTGAGAATATTATTGTGTTAAAATTCTGTATATGTTATATGTATGGAGTATAGCGTCTGTTCAAAGTCAATTCGCTTTTAATTTGTTTCTTCTCTATCATCGGCATTTTTGACTGTCGTATCTAACTGTGTGTAGACATGAGAAAGAATTGGACGGTTTTTTATAAGCTGTAGTTTGCATGTAAATGAAGCGTCAATATTTATTAGAAACTTTACTTTTGCAAACTGTAAAAGCTCAACATTTAACGGCTCTACTTTTTTACCTTCACTGCAAATGTAATTTGCATAGTTTTGAATAACTGAACTACAGAATGCGTGTTTATATTTTATGATTTAGAATGAGATATGACAATATGAAGCTTTACGCTTACTTTTGTGTAATTGTATTTTTATGACTTATGTTTCTTTTTGCAGGCAATGGAAAAGGCTAAGGATCAAAAACCTTGGTTTGGAATGGAGCAAGTGAGTATTCAGTATGCTAATTATCATTATGTCATTAATTTTGATTTTGGAATACGGTCACTATTATTTATCCTAGGAATACACACTTTTGGATCGAGATTTACACCCATTTGGTTGGCCAAAGCAAGGTGATTTTAGTCTATTTCCTATGAAATATTTATCTAAATAACTTTTGGGTTCCTTGTTCAATACGAAGTTTATTAACATGACTTGGTATTTTGATGAATAGGATTTCCAGGTCCACAAGGTCCTTACTACTGTGGAGTCGGAGCGAACAAAGTATTTGGTCGTGACATTGTAGAATCCCACTACCGGGCCTGCTTATATGCTGGAATTAATATTTGTGGAACAAACGCAGAAGTCATGCCAGCACAATGGGAATACCAAGTCGGACCTTGTGAGGTATAATATATTATGGGGGTTGATTTGTCCAGAAAAAAAAAATTTTTTTGGTATAATTGAGGAGCCTAAATTCCCGGCTAAGTCTATATTCTTATATTACTAGGGAATCGAAATGGGAGATGAATTATGGGTGTCACGGTATATTTTGCACCGTGTAGCTGAAGACTTTGGCGTCTGCGTTAGGTAATAGTTAAAATATTTAAAAATTCATCCAAAAACACAAATTTAAAATCGTACTTCTATTTTAAATCTCCACAGTCTTGATCCTAAGCCGATTAAAGGTAAATTTTGATTATCACCGCTATAATCAAGAATACTAATAATAGAATAAAAATCACTCCTTTTATTCCAGGAGATTGGAATGGTGCCGGCTGTCATACAAACTTTTCAACCCTAGCTATGAGAGAAGATAATGGTATTCTGGAGATTCAGAAAGCAATTGATAAATTGAGTAAAGTTCACTTGGAGCATATTAAAGCCTACGACCCAAAAGACGGAAAGGACAATGAGAGACGTTTAACCGGCCATCATGAAACTGCTTCAATTCATGCCTTTAGTGCAGGTAATAATAGTCCAACAGTAATATTCCTTGGCATTGAAAGCAAATTCATCATGATCTTATGTTTCCTTTTTTTAGGGGTTGCTAATCGTAGTTCTAGCATTCGTATACCGCGTTCTGTTGCTGAAGAAAAACGTGGATATTTCGAAGACAGACGTCCATCATCTAACTGTGATCCTTATCGTGTTACAGAAATCATTGTCCGTACATGCTGCTTGAGTGATGAATAGAAAATACAAACACTACTTAAATATTTCACGGAGTAAACTTAAGAATCATTAGAATAGTAAGAAAATTTTAAATATTTGCCAGGAATAACTACGTATAATATTAATAGGAAATGGAAATTAATTAAATTGGCTCCCTAATTACTTATAATTTCAAATTATTCTTCAAGGTTAAGTATTTATTTATGAAAAGGTTGGGGTTTTACAAAAAACAAAAACTTATTCTCCGTTTTTTAACATAAAATTAATGAAGGCAAGAGGAATTTAATAAAGGAAAAATTTAAAAGTTAGTTAAGCCAGAGGGAAATGTGTGTTAATTTATTTAGCTGATACCCCAAAAATGTTTGGATAAAAGGCAAAGACGTAAGCTGTTACTTTAGATTAACGAACATTAGCTCTAGCTATCAAGTTCTGAAGTCTATCATCCAGGTCCGTGATCCGTTCACGTTCAGTGGCTAAATCTTCTTTTGCTTTTTCTAACAGGGTTTTGTTCCGAGTTCTGAAAAGAAATTTAATTAGAATTTGTTTTGCTTTTAATTAAATTGAATTATATTCCTTACAATTCACTCTCAATAAATTTGATTCGTCGTTCAACATTTTCCTTGGCTTCAAGGAGCGTTTGTTTAACAAGAATTGGTCCAGTTAGCTTATATACAAGAGCATCAGAATTTTTGACTAAATCCAACTCTTCCTTAACCATTGTATTCTCATTGAGTTGAGTGTCCAATTGATTATTTTGTGTAATTAATTTCTGATAATCTGAAAGAAGGATTGAAATTGAATGATTATTAGTGAATTGAGCATTTGACTGAACTTACTCTTTTGAGTATTCTTGAGTTTATCCACTTGTGTTTGGAATTTAGTTTGTAATTTATTGATTTCATTGATTTTTCCAGGGGTTGCCATTATGATGATTAGCTGAGTTTTGAGCTAAGGATTAGAAGACGAAATGACGAAAAGTATATTATGATATGGAGCTGTTTTAGTGTTAGTGTATGAGATGTAAGGTGTGTTACCTGTAAATGTGTCCAATTCTAATTTCCAGAGGTGTCCAGTCCCAGTTGGGAGCTCTAGTCTGTCTATGCTACCTGGACTAATTCCCTTCAAAGAAAAGAAAAGCGGGTTGGGGTAGTGGGTCTGGGGTTTTTGTTTTATTTATGAATTCTAAAAATATTTAATGCGTTTAATTTCCTCTTCTTCTGACTTCTAGGAATAGGAAAGGATGAATGAGACAGACACAGAGCAGACGATCCTTTTAGTTTTCCTTCCAAAAGTTTCCACTGCAATGAGACTTCAAGATCATCCATCCAGCACAAAAATCCCAAATCGTCTTGTTTTGTCTGGGAAAATGTTTCAAACTTCACATGAATTTCATTCAATAATTTAGTATTTAGTAGTAAGTAGTCTAGTTTTGGTCTAATGGTTGATGATTGATGATTAATGATGCTGAGGAGTGTTTTTGGACAGTTATGTATCAAATCCCTTGGCCAAAACACTTGGACCAAATCCCATCCACATAAAACACTCTTATCCAAATCAACGTAATGTACATATATGCTCAGGTCAAATGTTTGGAACAATAATCCCATTTCTTTTCATTTTTCCATTTTGCAGAACTCTTGTCCTTCTGCAGTTCCGGAAATCAAGTTTACATCCAGCACAAAATGTTTCACCTGGACCAAAGTCAATGGGATTTGGGGTTGGAGCAGCGTTTCTTTTGGTTCGTAACTTTATGTAGTATTTCTTTGATAAATCTCTTATATGGAGATTGGGTTGGGCTGGAAGCTGGAACTTAATGTGGATACTTTGGTTTGAATAGTGCATTCCGTTGAGTACATTTGGACTAGGAATATGGCAAGTCTACCGTTGGAAATGGAAACTTGGACTAATTGAACAAATGGAAATGAAAGTCAATGCTCAGCCAGTAGAATTCCCATTTCACAAGTAAATCTACACATCAATCTTTACGGAATTTAAGTTATATCTGATTAAAACTATTCATACATGTTTATACTTATTTTTAGGTTGGAAGAATTGACGGATTTAGAATATTGTAAAGTACGACTTCGTGGAAAATTTGACTACTCCAACGAAGTTTTAATTGGTCCAAGATCTTTGATTAGCTCAAAAGGGGAAGCTAGTTCTAGAGGATTAATTTCACACGGTTCGGCTGGATCTAATGGCTACCATGTCATAACTCCATTTGTAATTTCCAACGGGGAAAAGTAAGCAATAAACAATGGGAAACATTTTATTTCCTCAATGAGTGTTCTATTCACTCGTTGCAGCCTTAGAATTTTGGTCAATCGAGGCTGGATACCTAATCGAAATTTAGAAAAGTATCATGAAGCTAGTAGTAATAACAAGGAAGTTGAAATAGTTGGTGTTGTAAGGAAGCATGAACCTAGAGCACCATTTATGCAAAAGAGTACATCAGTTCAGAATAACTTATGGTTAACAAGGTACGACAGTATCATTATTCTTAAATTCAAATTTTCATATGGGCTAACACACTAATACTATTGCGTTTTTTATACCTAGGGATCTTCCATCTTTGTCCAAACATTTAAGAACATCTGAAGTGTTTCTAGATTTAGCAAAAATTGAAGGCGGCTCCTCGCTAGATAATTCTTTGTCTCCAAATATACCAATCCCAGGGCAAACTCGTGTAACTTTAAGGAATGAACACGTTAGTTATTTCCTTACGTGGTTTAGTTTATCTGGGATCACGGCTTATATGTGGCATCGTATGTATATCTTGAAGCGTCCACTTCGTTAAACCTTAAGCTATATTGCATTGAATATTATTATTATTTAGATGATTATTAGGATTATATTAGAGATGTAAATATAAAATACTTAGTTTTTTTTCTTAAAACTGGAAATGAAGTTCATTTTGGAATTGAATGAGTTTGATTGGGTTGGATTGATGGTTGTTGTTCTTTTTACGTAGGACACCATTTCGTGTGAGGTTGAGTCAATTCTGAATTTCTCAGCTTTACATTTACTTACACTCCACATTACTCAGCTCAACATTCATAAATGTTTTTCTTTTGTGTTTTTGATACATTGGATTCATTATTCCATTCTTTTTGTTTCCTAAAAACTCATGACATGAGAGACAGAGAAAAGGAGGATTTGTCGAATCCCATGGAATTCAGATTCAGAATGTCAGTGACCAGTGTATTTATATGGAAATGAGCACAAGTTCGGTTGAGTGATTCAACAATCCTACTTCCTACATAATTTCCTATCTCTAATCCGCCGATTAGTGTTCATTATTTCCTATTAATTGTAAAAGGGGTAAGAATAATTGAGTTACTGATACAAATCCAATTTTAAAATGTCATTGTTTAACTTGGACAGTTCAAGAGAACCAGATAAGGAGAATGAATGAAGCTGAACTAGTTGCTCATCATACACTCCAAGAAAAATACCTCCGGAAGTACAGTGGATTCCTAGATCAACATTCCAATTGCCTAATAAATCTCCTGGAACATTTCCCCACCACTGCTTCATCTAACATCCAACCACCAGAATCTGGTTCTTCTTCCTTGAGCTCATCCCCTTATATCAAAAGATCCTCTTCCTTATCTTCATATGCCAATTTATATGCCATTAGTTCAAATTTCTGGGATCATAGTCGAGGTCCTATTGAAATTGTTTGGGGTCCATTTATTGAAACAAGTCATTACGATGAGCTTATCGGCTCAGTCCAACTCCCACCCAATGCAAATCATGATGTACAAAAAGTACTCCTTGTCCTTGTCTCCATTTCTAGTCAACTCAAGGAACTCAATGATTTGGGCTGGAAAGAATTTATTTATCAAATTATGCTATATGGTGAGCCTACGCAATTGGGCTCTGAGGGTGATGGTCATATTAGCCTATCAAGTTTCTTGCCAAAATTATATCAACTCTCAGAATTTATATCCAAAGTTCATGTCCTAGTCTCACATACTTTTCAACAACTTGAGTCCTTATTCAAAGATTCTGTGCCACATGTAGTTGGGATTGATGGCCTCCATTTCGTTACTCTGTTTGATCATTTAGGAAACGTATTAGCCCTAACAATTGTGCTAGATGAAATTATTGCAAGTCAAAGCTACCTTATTGAACATTGGACAAAATATAAACGAATGATTACAACGGTGCGGGCGGATTCGGGTAATTTTGATATGGACTCCGAATCCTTATTGGAACTGGAACATGAATTAGAAAAATTGGACCGAAATGTTTTATCTGGAAAAATATTTTCAAATTTATTATCATCAATTCAAATTAAGCCTTCATCTAAAAAACATTCCGCCCTTGTGGAAAGGTTCCTAATACATTTTAATATCATGGAAAAAACTCTGGAGCCGGACTTTATGGATGGAACAAATGAAATAAAACCAATTTGTTTCGCTGCTCTTTTCCTAACTGTATCAACACTATTCCCAAATGGATTTGATACCAAGAAAACTTTTACGAAGAAAATATGGCCTGTGCTAAAGAAAATCCCTGGAGTACCGATCGGTGGCTCGTGTTTATGGACACCCGAAGGCTTTCTGAACTCATTTCAACAATCACATAAATCAATACATTTTTTTGATGCTAAACTTGTGCTACCACAATCCCAACTCCGACATTCATTTTTAGAAGATAGAATTATTGGAATCAAAGGAAAAATCCTACAGTATCACCTCCAAGTCCATGGATGGACCATTAGTTTACAAGAAGCTATGTGTGGGAAAGACTTGAGTCAGTTAAGGAAAGATGACCTTTCGGAACGTACAAAAGTCCTACTCCACGGGATTAAATTAACTCAAAGCTTAAGCTTTAGTTTTCGTTTAACAATGAACCTACATGCAATGCTGGGCAAAGCAGTAAGTTCACAACTAGTAACTTACTTAATTCAACATTTGGAATTGCTCAAAGATATTGAGTCATCCTTTCAACGGTTCAATGTCCAAATATGCCATACTGTGCTTTTAGTCATGCAAACTATTCTTCACATTGCTCTTACTAAAATCCGTGACATACAAAATGAGTTTCGGAGGATTTCAAGTAACAACAATGGACACCTTAAAGACAATGATTTACGGAGGGATGCTCTTACTGTGATAACAATACTTGAGTCCGTTCTTCGTGGTCCCCCATCTGCTCAACGACTCCAAGTAGCTTGTCATGCATTTGATTGGTCAACAGCAAGGTGTTATTGGGCCGATGATGATAAAATGGCAATTATTCAAGCAGCTTTGGAAAGGTTACAAACTTTAACAGAACTTCTGGATACAGTTAAAACTTTATGCAGTGGAAGTTGTTTATATTGGCATCGTCAAATCCTCCCATCATATTTTAGTTCAATTTATACAACACAAGAAAATGAAGGAACCAAATTACCTACATTGTACGCTATTCTTGAAGACTGCTTGGAATTTTTACATAGTAATAGTCCACATGTAACCAACAAGAAGGAAGTTGAGGAGGGGTTTTGTAACGAAATTTTGGCATATTTTAAAGCTGCTGTAGTTGATAAATTATGTACAGACATTGAAATTGATTTACGTCTCCAAACCCATTCACATTTGCAAGTCGGAACTACACCTACAGAAACATCCCCCTTTCGGATTGGGGTTAAAGATTTTTTTCCATTCCTTGAACTTGGCTCATTGGAGTTTTCCAATGCTAAACTTTGTTTGAAACGAATTGTAAGACTATCTAGTTCCTTAAAAGTTATTTCTATTTTCCCCTGATTTTTGTTATGGTTTCAGATCGAGTATTATTTAAGCAAAAATTTCTACAATTTGGCATCCGTAGCACTACATGATTGGCAATCCTATTCGACAATGAGAGTGTTGGCCATGGATAAATTTGGGCTAGAAGTAATTGAGGATTATTTGCCAGGTCATTCATTGGAACAGGTAAGAACAGGAACAATACAATAGAAAAATCTGTTAAGCCCATAATTTGTTTTTGTTCTTAGGGATTAGACGTTTTAGCAATTGTACGAAACTTCAAGAAATTCGTAATGGAATATAGTTACAACCTAAATAATCAAGTGTTTATCCAAATTAACTCTCCCAATAAGCATCTTGAAACCGTTAGCATAAGGCATTTAGCAAACTCCATGAGAACCCATGGACCTGGAATGGCAAATAGTACAGTTAACTGTGCTTATCAATTTTTGAAATTCACTTTTCAAACCCTGTCACAATTTTTATACGATGAACAAATTAAAAGTCGACTGGCGAAAGATATTCGAACGTTTAAACAACTTCGACAAAATCAAGAAATTCAACAACACCAACAGCAAACTACTAATCCCACGTCCACACTTTCAACCTTTTACTCCTTCCCATATGAAAAAGCAGAAAAGTTTCAAAAGGGAATCCGGAAGTTAGGAGTTACTCCCGACGGCTTGTCTCCGTTGGACCAATTTCGACTGTTGGTGACGCATATTGGGAACACGTTGGGGTAAGCACTTGCTCGGTTAATATTTTAGTAAACCAGCCGGAAGCAAGATACGGCTAGATAAAATGCGAAGCTATGGATTAAAA
>JAQGCY010001496.1:0-10465 GCA_034700645.1 Xenylla mediterranea
AATATAAATCCTATATTCAAGGTAATAATTTGAAAAAAGAAAAAGGAGAAAGATTTGATTCCTTTTTTCAAAAATAAAAAAAAAATGCAATGCAAGCATCCCTCAATTCGTGGAGAGGTTAATGTCAAAAGGTTCCAGGTTAGCTGCCAATCAAAAAAGATACAGGGGAAACCCCTTGGGTTTTTTGTCTAATCAGCTGTCAAGTAATATTTGACAAGAAGGGTATCTTATCTCGAACACACAGTGATAGTTAAATTTGAACACCTATCATTCCATCAAACAATGTATTTTGGAATTAGGTCTAAAACAGGCAGATTAGTTAGATAGGTAGAAGATGAGAAGAAAAGATCATCATGGATAAAGGCCCTCATCACAACATATTAACCTTATCTTTGATTGGATATTTTTAAGAAAATTCCCTATTTACATCGGCTACCTGTCTCTGGTATAATGTACTACCTTTATCCCATTATTGCTTTCTTCCTTCCTTAAACGTAGGGACACGGACGTATCGTATGTACGTACGTACGTGTGGATGGATACTTTACTACATTACCTATTAAATAATACCTAATAATCATCATCATTATTTTACTTCAACCATCAAAATAGCTATGTAAGTAATCGTAATCTCTCTTTCTACCCGTTCCCATTTCACATTTTTTTTCATCTTGTTCTTCTACCTCTCTTTCTCTGACTTCTTGTGTTTTCCTTATCCATTTTCTCCCGACTCCCGTGTGCGTACCTCAAATGATTATCCATTTATCCATAATGCTCATTGCACGACACATGTACATTCAAAAACAAAACTTTCTTATAGAAAAATCGAAAAATGTGTTTCATTTTTTTTTCAGCTTCATCTTCATGTTTCATTCATTCGCTTTTTCGCTTATTCAATTACTTTATTCATATTGCTCTTTTTAAAATGTTTCCTAATTTGTGTAATGTTGTTGTAAAGTGAATGAATGACAATAATTCTTTGACCAAATTTATTGAATTGAACGTCATACTAATAGTGTCGGTATAGTTCAAAGAGAAATGAAAATAAAAGGGAAGGGGTTTGTATATTTCTTTATTTTTATTTTTTGTATTTGATTTGGATACAAATCTTTCGGACTACTACAGATACAGATAGGAAAGATTGAATTTTTTTTTCCAGTGTTTGTACTACATACACCATACACATACATACATATGGGGGAAGATTTTACACTCCGTTCGTTCGTTGTTCGCCATATGTATGTATGTATGTATTACGGGGAAAATAAATGTTAGGGTGTTTAGAAGCACTTTAGATTAAAGCCCTAACTGAGTTCTGCTGACCTAGAGAGAAATGTACATACGTATAATGCTTTGCAGATCAAGTGCAAAAAAGAATGAAGTTTATGTTTTTAAAACTGATTTGACACATGCTAAATAAATAAATAATACTAAAAAAAAGTTAATTTCTTTCCAGATCAAAAAAACTACTTGGGTTCCGTTGAGACTCAGTAATTTTAAATAGGATAAACGTATAAGTTACGGGAGGTGGAAATCAAAGAAATATGAAGCACGTAAATGTTTGGGAAATTCCTAAGTGAATTCTTTTAAAACTGGTTTTCTAGCATAACTTCAAAGAAAGTAGCGAGAAGTGAACGGAAACCAAGAAGAGGAAATGAGCTATAGATATACCTTTGAAAAATCAGGGGGTAAAACTGCTCAAGTATGTAATATTTTAGATATAAAAGTGGAGCTCGGTGAAAGTAAAGTGACATATAGTGGAAAAACAAAACCACAGACTAAAAATAAGAGGAGCAAACGTACATAAGGAACATAAGGTAACTTCCTAAAACTACAACAGCCTCACTCGTGGCTTCACACAACTTGGGAAAGGCATTATATTTAGGGATGGCTGGGAAATTAATTAGAATATGTGAGAGATAAGAAGGGAAAGTTGGAGTAGGAGACAGAGCAAGTATCTCTGAAACCAAGTAATTAGATAAGACGGAACATAAAAATCGACTAATTATCAACCGGAGGGCCATCGAATATTAATGAAATAGATCTAGTTCCGTGATATAAGGGAGAAAAAGGCTCTTTTTCTACTATAGCCCGAATGAAAAATTTCCAGAATTTTTAATTGCATTCAAACTCCAGATGATTCGTCTAAGTCCCGAGTGAGATGAAGTTCTTGGAGAGCGGATGAGGGCCGGCGGCAGTAGTAGAATCAGCCTGTATCATTAACAAAAAAGTAACGGAGATGAGTCCCAAACTCAATCTATTCTTCAAAACCCACTGATCCATAGGTTCTTGTCTTGGATCCTGCTACTTTTCATACTCCGCATCCTGGCTCTGGCCTAATAAATAAATAAATGACGGAGCGGATTCTAGTACCCGGCTTTCTGAAGAAAACTCTTTTACCCCCTCATTATAATATTCTCAGTCAAAGAATATTACTCCGTTAAATATTCATTCTTATTCCCAGGCCGGGTTTTTCCTCCGCTTTCAGAATAATCGATTAAAATTAACCACACTGAATTAATCTCTCTCGGAATTTTTGATAGTCCGTCTCTCAACTCATAAGATTACTTTGAGATTTTTTATCCTTCCTCTTCTTTTATTTTTATTCCACGTCAACTCTTTGTCCTCGTCAAACACCAGTTCCATTATTACGAGTCCTTTGAGAACAACAACATATGATTCAATAAGTTGAAAGTTATTGCCATTGCATCTTCTTCATCATCAACTTTCGCCATAGGCCTTCTCATCTCATAACGCTTCGTCTCATTTTCTTCTCTGCATTTCTAATTTGGGGACTCAGTCTGGCAGAAAAATACGAAGACGTCTATACTACATGCCTCTTTACTTCTTCCCACAGTTGTCTTGATTTGTTTCTTCGGAGAACAAACTAATGGTTCATCTTGATCTCCTTATCTCAAACCATGCTGATAATACCCTCCACAACCATACATTTTAATTCTGGTTTCCAATTAAAATCCATCAAGTGGAGCTACACACTTTCCAAAGACAAGCGAGAAAAGGTAAATGAATACCCTTGGGCTAGCTTGGGATGAGACACGAGTCCAGAACTGTTGGTTGAGTAAACATGACATTTTGCTCCTCTTTAAGTTGGGAATCTTGGTATTAGAGCCTGGTTTTTTGTATATCCGATTTTCAGGACACTTGTGGCTGTCATCTGTATCACGGGTGTCTTTTCTTATCTATGTCATGCCACGTAAACCTGAACTTTCCCTCTCGTCGCAAAGAGGAGACAGTTTTGAAAAGGATGCAGTGAATTTTCCAGAACTCAGGTTTATCTTTGACGGGACACAAAATATACTTTTCTAATTGCAATATTAATTAACCCCAGAGTAAGAGTGAGAGAGAAACGTAATGGGGAGACAAAAAAGTATGGAGATGAGAAAAGGGAAAGGAGAAAGTCTGAGAGTTGAGAATGGTAAAAGTTTTTTTCTTCCTTCCGTTTTCATGATAAGCAATTATTTATATTCCATGAGATAAGTTTTTCAAAGTAACTTATACCATTTCATGAGTCCACGGTATGCGGAGTAAGCCGTGCTCTTCAAAAATTCAGATAACAATAGTAACCAATTCATTTCAAAAGTTGTGTACTTAGAAAAAGTTGTCAGAAATTATTATGTTTAACCCAAACGGGTACGTTGCTCCTCTGTTGAATCATTTGAAAAAGGGAATTATTGCAAATTAGACATCATCCAATGTGCCGGTTTCACTTTTGGGTTCCCTTTTCACATGCAGACAAAGATGAAAAGTTTCTTAATCTCTATAACCAAGAGTAGGAAGAAATAAGAATTTCTTCTTTTATGCCTCGCTGGTGAAATTAAAGAACCCATTGTTTTCATTGTCTCCAACTTGATATTTATGGGGAAATGAGACCAGAAGATACAGAGGATTGGATGGAAACAGGTAGAGATCTATAGTTCGCATTTGTAACCAAAAGACGGAGAGGAAGTTTGGATTCAGAGACATTAAAGTTCCAGTTGATAGTGCTTATGAAAAGCGGGACTTTCGGGATAAAAATTCCAAGTATGATATATGCAGACATGAGTCAGAACGAAATATTGTCAATAATTTAGGAGAAGGAAGAATAAAGAGGCACGGAATGGAGAATGATATGGAAAATGTTCTATGGAATCATGGAATCAATGGCTAATAGGACTGTGGAGATGCGGAGTGAGAAACATGCAAATGTTGTAATGGATCTGTGTCTCTTCTCGCTTTTTGTCTCTTGATTTTCAGTAATAGAACACTGGCTTTTCTCACTCGAATCTGAATTCCCTCGGCCGCTTTCTCTGATCTCCCTCCCGTCATACTTCGATGGAACACATAAGTATCTCGCTCTAGTCTTTTGATGCCGATAAATCACCTCATTAAAGGAACAGAAAGCCCCCTTCTCTCTCCGCTCTTTCTCCTCCTTTCACTTCTCACTCAAAGAGAAGTCTTCGTCTTCTTTACTCATTCCATCAATTGACATTTTCTTCTTGGTCAGTCTTATTGAGCTATGAAAAGAAGGAATGGGACGGAAAACTGGGACTATCGACTTCTTTTCCTATGTACGCACTCAAAAAGCTCGAGTCCTTAATACCGGAATCCTAACTCGACAGATGAATAATTTGAATGATATTCCAACATGAATATATTGCAAGAAAGCCTCCCACAGGATTATGACAAAAGGATCATAATAATACTTTAGAGAGACGAGCGGAAGAAAAGGATAACAGTTAGGGAAAGTCAAACTCTTTCCATCGGTAAAGATTTGGAAATGAAAGAAGAAAAGTCATATTTCATGCAACTTATGCACTCTTTGCATACTTATAAATAGAAGAACCCAACCTAAAGGTATCCTTTGAGAAAAGCGGTTGAATTTCTACAAGATCGACTGATTCCGGCCTTCCACATAACATAGATTAGGAATGCATGAACGAGACAAGATGATCTTAAGTTAGCCGGATTGTGCCAAAACGCAAAAGGCATTACGGTCTATTGACTAACAATATGCAAATGCAGGAATCGGGCTCAGACTTCAAATGTCTCCTTATGACTCTTATGCTTTACGATCAAAACACAAAATATAAAATACGGAAACACGAGGAGGGTTCTTGGATCCAATGTATTCATTCATCTGAGTCCTAATAACTTTTTTGAATAAGCTAAGCTCTTTCAAATTCCTACCAGAACCATCTCTGGATTCTCTTTGTGTTTTCCATCCTAAATAAACAACTTCCTTGTCAATACAATCAATGAAAGGAGTCGGGAAGTGTCATAAACAAGTGATCGAAACGGTCTTAACTAGGAAACTTTCCAACACAACCTCTGCCTTTTTTATTTAGTTGAAACTTAATTAATTTCAAATTTCCATGTGTATATAAACTTTCTCCCAAGTCATGTTTTTCTGTCTACTGTCTACCTGTTACAGTTCTAAATAGGTAAATGATATATGAATTTCCTAAGAGCCAATAAAATGTCGTTTCTAAAGCTTAACTTAAAGTCAGTGCAGAAGAGATGATAGGAGTTGAGTAAAATATAAAGTAAGAAATTGTGTATGCAAAATGTGTGTTACCACAGTAGTGTTCTGAGAGTCTGTAAATTGTAACTTTTCATTCAAGACTTTCTTTCTTTCTTTCTTACTTTTCATCTCTTTTTCTTGGTCTTGGGAAAACTTTTCACAAAATTTGTGTGTAAATTTTATTCCTGATTATAATTCCATAAACGAATCAGTGAGAGCAAGAATAGTATTACGAAGAGCTATCTTCTTTGATCTTGATAAATCTTTTCAGAAAAGCTTCGTGTTTCTCTTTTGCTACTTCAAAATGCCTTTCTACACACCAATTCTTTAATGCCTTACCACAGCCAGGACAAGGAGAAATGAAGAAGTTAAACTTATGAGGACGAGGAGTTGAAAAAGACACTTTCTGTTTCTATCAATCTCTTCCATTCCGAATACTTTCTCTTCTGAGTAAAATACTAAAAAAAAGAATTGTGAGGAGTAGTTCATATCCACTTTCTTAAGTAAGTCTGATCTGTCTAAAACAAGAGAAGGACTCTATACGTATAGCCACATACATAACTCTTCACATCATACAAAGTACACAACTACAACAGAGGAATGGTATCTCAATCTACGAGTATATCCTCCATACTCCATGGAATGAATGTAAATAGTTTTTTTTGGATTTAGATAAATCTTGATGTCCTATTAATTAACTTATCATTAAATTAATTACCCTAAATGTCGATTGATTTTTACTCTTTATCTGTGTTTATGATGGTGCAATGCTTTTCGAAAAACTTGAAAATGAACTTGGTTTACTTACCGTTACAGAAATTTTCATTAATGTTATTGTAATAGTTTTTCTCCATTATTACGGCCACACGTTGTCTGAGTTTGAATTTTTTCTTCCTCATATAAAGATGTAAAATTCCAATTTTTTTTCTAGAAAGAAAAATAGGTTAAAATATTCCAAGACAATTACCACTTGTACAAAGACAATCAAACTACATGCAAATAATTGTACGTCTTGGTTTGTGTGCATTGTGACATTTTTGATTCATTCATAAAGGGATTACTTGTTCGTCGCATTGTTTTTCACAGAGCAATATTATATTCATAAGGCAGATACTTATATATATGGTAAGAGTTTTTTTATTCTACCCTACTACTCTAAGCTGTGTATCTTATAAAATACTGCCATTCTAAACCTATAGTATATAGGTAAATAAATTATGGTATTGTTTCTTTTTTGAGTTCAATTAATAGTAATATCATTTACTCTAATTACAAGGTAAAACTAAAAAAATGAGGTTTGTTCTGAAAAATGATCATCAGTTTTTGCTTTTGGAGGAATTCGGGGAAAAGTAAGTATTAGAAACATTTTTGTTTATACTGTATGAAGTTTCAGTTCTTATTTAACCTCACATAGATTTTAGATGTTATATAGAGTGGGGTGTAGTATAAAGAGAGGCTTTTACCTAATGGACAAACTTTCTAAATTATGGTTTATTATTTTACCTTTGGCGATTTTATTATAGTTGAACAAGTATCAAGTGAACTTCTAAAAGTTTAACCTATGCTCTTCGTCTTTCAAAATAAATGAAGCGTGGAAATTGAGTTGGAAGATGCTGGGGAAAATGATCATTGATTAGATCATTAAGATATAACGAGCCTTTGTAAACACACAATTTTTTTTCATCAACAATTGTTACGTGAGTCAGAGTTGGAAATTGATAACTGGAAAGTATGTTTAGGAAATGTCAACATGCAACGGCACGTATACGTATAAATGCTTTGATTTCTCTGATGTGTATTATCCTATTCTATGAGCGTATACGTCCCAATAAATTTGATTCTACTTTGATTTTTAACGGTTGTACAGAATATGTACTAATGTAATTCTTCAGAATTTTTTGTACACGAATCATGGCTAATCCTGGTATTAAAAATTATAATTAGTAGTTGGAAATTGTGATTAGTTGGTAAAATACTTAATTACATATTGGAATGACATACAACGGATAGTAAAATTGTGACTATAAGCTTTTACTATATACTGAATTCCACATTCAAACCATTGATACATACATACTACTGTTTTGTTGGAAAGGAATTCATTAAAGCGATTATTGTTCCAAACAAGGGATTTTAGCGATTAAATGAGAGCATTATTACTCCTTCTCCTTACAAAAGAAAGTCAAGAGTGTTTTAAGAGAAAGAAGAAGTACAGGTCGGTTGGAAAAGAATAAAAAGTTGGATTTTGGAAAAAATCTAGTTTGGGTGATTGATTGTGAAGGAAACTGAAGAGAAAGGAAGGAAAGGAGAAAGTGAAAGAATCTCTGACCAAAAGAGTTTGGTTTAAAAAGAGAATAAGAGCTAAGACGAGTCCAGAGCATGAGAATTGAGAAGGATAGTAGTGAAGAGGGGTCGGAAGACGGGACTGAGTAGCTGGATGGCACTGTTTGTGGGATTCGGGTACTAAGACGAGGAGTTTGAAAAAATTCCGGATTTTTTCTCTTTTCGTGGATTGCTTTCTTTTTCTTTACTTTGCGCTACACATGAGTTCAACAGGTTAACAGTAAGCACACACACACTCAGTCACTCAAGGTTTCAGAAGCGGCACGGAAGGAGAACAATGAAGATTGAAGAGAAGCACATGTTGCCTGGTCTGAGAAATGAGTCAAAAAAGTTGACTTACGAGATAGATGAGTCCGTCAGATTTTTGAGTAAATGAGTAGGAGATAATGAGAGAACAAAATGAGGAGTTGTTGCACCAAACTCATGAAGGAGAGTGAAACAGAGCTGTAAAATAAACAGGACCTCTCCGAATCTGACGCAGTATGCTGTCTCTGATAACTTTCTCCTCATCTCAAACTAATCAATAACACGCTGAATACTATTGATTGCCGATACCAATCAATCGCGCAAGTCTCTCTTACGATCTGGTGAAAGCCCCTCATTGCATGAAACAAGAACTATTACTCTTCTCTCAGATCCCTCCGTCAAAAAAGGCAAACGTCTCCAAGGCTCTAAATCATCATCAGTTCACATCCTCTCACTCTCTGCTCCAGTATTAGTATGCTAATTAGGCGTTGTATCAATAAAAGCTGCTTGCACTAGGAGCTCAGTCGAGTCGAGAGAGACTCGAGTCTTGGCGGATGGTGAAAGCTCTTGCTGGTTCTGACTCATGATGGTCGAATGGTATTGGCGATATCGGAGATGGTAGCAATATATCGATCCATGATAATTACGAGTGACAATTGGAGATAAAAGGGAAAGATGCAGGGGAAAGCAGTTGAAGCAAACAAAGCTGGATTAAAAGGGTGGGTGGCATTAGAAGTCTATAGAGTCCTGATACAGAGGAATAATCAATAATTGTAAACGGAGATGAGTCGTCTCTCATGTAGAGACGATTTCATTTCTAAATATGGTTGTCATTTTCTCACAAACACTAAAGAATCAGAACCTCGTTCTCGCATCCATCTCTTTCTCAAACTCGTTTGGGACAAGTAATCAGAACCCTAGCAATAACCTAGCTCTAGCTCGGAAACATACGGACTAGACAAGCGAGGTGAACTATGATGATCGACACGCCATTGATTATTTTCTATCAATTCCTCTCACACGACACGAATGGAAATGAAAACGCAAACATTACATCTCAACTCTCTGCCAATCGCCTATAGATTCTTGAGGAAGAAACTCTCATTCTCGTTCCACTTCTAAGAAACCAAAAGGAAAATAGGAACAGCATGGCAAGAAACAATAAACCCAACACCCGGGTTATTATATTTGGATAAAGAGCTATTTACATAATTCGATTGGAGTTCGTTTCTCTGGACTTCTGAGGCTTTCCTTCCTTTCCTTCAGCTCTTGGTTTGGTTCCTCCAATCCATACCACCTCCAATAAGGATCTGACTAAAATTTGTGATCGATGTGTTATCAGCTTCACGTTCCTGTTCCAGATATACTTCCTGAGATTGACAACTATTTCCCTTAATGCTTATTTCGCGTGACCCTCCTTTATAATTAAAGGGTTCACCTCAAGTTTAGATTAGTAGATATTATTTCTTCATTCTCAGCCTTCAGTCTCTGGTCACACAATTACCCGATTTTCTCTTACTCATTTACTAATCATGCATCCATAATTCTCTCCTCATGATGGAAAACTTGTTTCAAACAAAGCAGCAAAGGATATTAACAAGCTACTATTCGGTTTTTAAAACTAAATGATCAAGAACTTTCCTTTCTCCAATTTGCATATTTTATTCAAATAGCAACATGCATAACTAAAGTCCAAAAAGCAGTAAATATTGATTATTAAATTTTCCAGTAAATACGATATGAGGTATGTGAGTTATATTTGTAGTCAGGCAGCAAGAGCGATTTGTTATGGTATAAAAAATACACATTCTCCATGCACACATGTTTACATAGATCCACTTTCTCCAATATAAAATTCACGCGTTTTGGCAAGAGAGTCGAGTCTAGAAAATCTCTTTCAAAGAAAGACTCATACTGTTGTTTTGGAGAAAGAATTATGCAACTCCAGTGCATTAAAGTGCATGTAACTCGAAAAATAGAATAGATCCATTATGTAAATGCATTATGTTAACATTTCACTTCTGCAAGGCAATATATGTATGCAAGCCCATGTGTTTACTTGAACCTTTTCCACAAACCCAGTGTTCTTTGTAAACATTGTTAAACTAGACAGGAAGGAAAGGTAGGTCTAAATGTTATTTTTCAGTGATTCAATAGCATTTGTTGACAATTTTTTTAACCAAATTTTACCATAAGATATAAATATAACGACCACTTGCTACTCTAGGATAGTATGCGTAATGCGTTTAAGAAAATTGGGTTAAAATTTAGTAGTGAACACTATTTTTATACTTATCTTATATGCTCATGGGCTGGAGAAGGAAGAGAAAGAAACGTATGTTCCCTAATATCCGT
>JAQGCY010001497.1:0-10465 GCA_034700645.1 Xenylla mediterranea
TTGATTTCATTGTTCTTGTTATTTTCTAATTTAGGTACAAATACAATCCGCATTAATCTAGAAAAGAATCAATTTGACTAATACAGTACGCCCATTGTAACGTTCAGGTACTTTAATTTTTCATTGGAATCTCTCTGGACTAACATTAGTTTTACAAGCACTTATATTTTCCCAAGAATGAAAAACAAAAATTTTGTTTACAGTAATAATATTTCTTCTTGTCAAGTAAGTTGTCAGTCACAGTAAGTAAAAAAGAAATGTGGGTGAAGGTAAGGGTAAGGGCAATTGGGAAATGTAGTAATAGTAATCACAATCAGTAATGAGTTCCAGTTCTAAGTAAAATTAGTTCGATGACGGTGAAGCTGATGTGATGCGTATACATATTGGTATTTAATTCAAAACCAGTTTTTTATACTCATCCATCCTAAATCCTATTCTTAATAACAATAATAGCATTGATTAAATATTTTATTTTTTACAGGAATTAATATTCATCACCTTGCTCTAAAAAGAAGACTTTTGATTTATTAATTAAAATTATTTATTTATCTTGCACCTGCTTGATTTTGATAAAAAAAAGTTTGGCTTCTGTCAATAAAATGTCAATTTTAAATAAATATTTTACTATAAAGATTTTGTCTAAGTTTGGCTATTGTACTAATGTATATTTATAGGAATTGGAAGTGTAAAATTCATTTTGGGTTGATCCGAATTACCACTTAACATAGCCTTTTTTATTTAATTTTCTATAACAAGGGAGTCTGGTCATTGAATTGTGAGTTTGTAAGAATTTTTAAAAATACTAAATAAGTCAAATGCTACAAAAATTAATGTAAGTTTGTAATTAAATGGGTTCTTTATGACAATGAGCTAAATTAAATAATATATATATTACATATAATACATATAATTAGACTGAAATGAGTTACAAGTTTAATAATTCTCCTCATGATTCCGTTAAGTACATTTTAAATCAATTTAAATTGGTTATAATGTTACATTTGTAGCTTAAAAAATTCATTTAGAATATCAATTAAAGAAACCACAAAACACCCGCAAATTACCTTACGCGTACATTGCCTATGTGAAGTAATAAATACTTTGTTTTCTGGAAGAATTTTCTCATTTCTAGTTATTTCTTGCAATTCGAGCATAAAGATTTCGAGCACCAAAAAACAATAATGAAGTCTGGTATTTTCTTAAGGATTCTATTCCTGACAGCATTGTTGGGCTTAAGTTTTGGCAAACCTGTTAAACGAAGTGAAGAAGAAGCATCAACCGAAGCAGGAAGTCATTTTAATCAGGATCTTTACGATGCATTATTTGCTGTTGTACAAGATCCACTAAGCCAATTGCATTTAGAAGACAGAAATGGAGACAACAAGCTTACACTCGAAGAATTTTATGGATTTGCTCGAACTCCACCAGCCGGATTAAAAGATAAAAGCAAAGAATTACAAACAGATTTCCAAAAAGCGGATACAAATGGAGATGGTTTGTTAACAATTCCTGAAATATCTCAATACTTTAATATAAATTTTGATCAATAGTAAAATAAACTTTGTATATAATTGAGATATGGAAAATAAATAAAAAAATTTTAAATCAGAAAATTCTTCATTTTTCAGTTAATCTCTAGACTGCAATTCTGAATAGAACTCAAATCATACCAAACTTGACATAATCGAGAGCATTATTCAACAATACTTACGTGTAAAATCGAGAGAGATAAGACAAAATAAATCCTTATCTGCATATTGTTTATGCAACCCCATAATCACCGATGGATTAATATTATCAAGCTTTTGTTTTATGTCAGACATGGATTAATGTATTATGTACTAGTAGGTCGTGGTTGAGCTAGAGCTTTGATTAATGCTTTCAAAGCAGTCTCAATTAGTGATTTCTGGATACAAGTACACTGTGACCAAACTGCAATGAAACAAGCCCTGATTTTTCCTTGCTTGGTGGTCTTTGCAACAGTTTGTTCAACCTTTGAAGTTGAAACATTAGTTGAATATGCTGCCGAACAGTATACAAGATTAGCTGGTACAATTCCACCCACTGGCGAGTTTATAAGTACTGGAGATCCACTTTCTCCAACTTGGCATACAACAGATCGTAATCCATGGACAGTTGGATTTTACAGTGGGTCACTTTGGATGCTATATAAACTAACATCGGACGAAAAATGGAAAGATCTTGCACTTGCAAACCAAGAAGGACTTCGAGAACGTCAATTTGATACTGGTACTCATGATGTTGGTTTTGTTATCATGAGCAGTTTTGGACATGGGCTCGAACTTACTGGAGACCAAAGTTTTGAAAGCGTAATTGAAAATGCTGCAAAATCTCTTGCCACAAGATTTATCCCAGTAACTGGAGTATTTAGGTCATGGAATAACTATGGAGCAGATGATCAACATGAAGTGAAATGTATAATTGACAACATGATGAACTTAAACTTAATGTTCAAAGCAACAGAATTAACTGGAAACCAAACATTTGCAAATCTAGCAGTTTCCCATGCAGATAGAACAATTGAAGAGCATTATCGAGCTGATTGGGGAAGTTTTCATGTTGTTGCATATGATAATACTACTGGAGATGTTGTACGAAAATATACTGCTCAAGGATATGCTGATAATTCAACATGGGCCAGAGGTAAATTTCAGCGATTAATGTTTGATTCTCGATTCTCCAGAGAAAAAGCATGAATCTTATTTTTCATATTTCAATAGGTCATGCTTGGGGAATTTTCGGATATACAGAAACGTATAAAAATACGCTTGATCCCAAATACTTGGAAATCGCCATAAATGCGGCTGAATACTTCATTGCACATCTTCCAGAAGATTATATTCCATTCTGGGATTTTAATGTCCCACACGATGAAAATAATTATGCACCAAGAGATACTTCAGCTGCATCAATTGTAACTTGTGCATTTTTAGAATTGTACAAAATTACAAAAAATTCGAAATACCTTACGCTGGCAGAAAATACCATTGAGTCGCTGGTAACTACATCTTATCTTTCCAATGGAATTTCCGAATATCGCATACCATCAATCTTAGTCAATGGAACAGTGTTTTTTAATCAAAATGATTATGATACTGCAATTACTTATGGGGATTATTACTTTCTTCGGGCATTAGATATTTATAAAAATCTGTAAAACCTGAGGCTTTTGTGCTGAAAATATCACATTATTATTTATTATTTTGTCATTAGGTTTAGCTACTACATGTACATTTACTAATAAATCTATCAATATTCAATTACAGTTCAATGTAGATTTACGATTTCAAACGCTCAAAATCAGTGTCGTTTTCCCAGCCATAATATGCGGTTGAATCATAAACCAAAGATTCGGGTTTAGGACATAGTTCTTTTAATCGTTTTTCCAATGCATTCCCACTGCGAATCTTGCCTGGTGGATATGCACCAAGAAAACTTAATTTCCATAATTGGGACAAATTTTCAAAGTATTCTTCCAAATTTTCCGTATCTGACTGTTGGGGATTCGTAAAAAAGCAAGCTTCTTGGACTACCTCAAGTGCTAAAGATATCAAATTTGGACATTTCTTCAAAATTTGTAAAGGGTGATTATATCCCCAAATCCAAAGTTCTTGCAGTTTAGGCCATTCACGGTCCAAACTAAATATATCCCATTGAGCAATTGGTTGAAATACTTTTATTGAGGTAACGATTGAACTCAAATAAAATAAGCAGTTTTTGATACCCAAACGATCTCCTCTTCCAAAGTTTCCAGGCAAGTTAAGTTCTAGTCGTAGCTGGATAATCCGATCTTTAAGGACAACACAAAGGTTTGTAAAGACTAACAGTTGAGCAATATTAAGCTTAATCTTGACCAGGATTGTTATGCAGTATCTAATATTTTTAAAATTTCCACATTCAATACAGAAACTTCCAAATTTGTAGAGTTGAACAATTTCGCCAATCACCAAATCCACAGTGAATATCCTAGTTTCAAACTTAGTAAACAAGGACGATGATAAGGGAAAGCCTTTGAAAATATTGAATGTGATCTTTGGGTTTGATTTTAAATTTTCAAGACCGATTTCTAATTGTTCATTTGTCATCTTCTTTGCATTGTAGGATGGATTAGGGTACATTTTTATTTCCAGATATTCTAAATCAGTGAAATGATTCACAAAGTCAGCAAAGTTTTCTCCAGGATTTTCTGAATCGACGTATAGATTATTGAGAATCAATACTTTAATATATGGAAACAAATCAATAAAAATTTTATAAGATGGCTTTGTTTCACATTGGTATTTGGCATGAGTCAAACTGTCTTTGAAATCAAATGTTCGGAATATGAAAGCTTTTTGGGGATTCCAGTTTTCTGAAGTAACTTCAATAATATAATCCTCCAACACTTCTGGAGCATAATCTTCGTCATCATAAGTGAACTTCATGTTAACACAGTCCCAGTAGGTAGAATTGACAAACTTGTGATATGCTTCGTTTAATTGTCGTAAGCGATATAAATCTTCTTCCCTTCCAAGATTTCTAAGCTTTCTCATCACCTAATAAATCATACTTTAATTAATATGATGTAAATCTATTCAAACAGTAAACTGCTGGGCTTACGATTTCGTTCATAAGAATATTCTGCCGGACTAATGATTTTATTTCAAAATCACCAGATGCCTGATTTCCTAAATCAAGCTCTTTGGAAATAGAATGATTTTCAACTTGCAACTGGGCTGTCTGGGAATCAGTGATAGCAGCAAATACAGCATCTTGACGTTTAACTTTTCCCAAGCAGTTGCCCATGGTTGTAAGGAACTTGTTAACGAGCGAGTTTTCAGTAGAAAATGGAGAAATACTATAGAATGAATAAAAATTATTAAAGAAAATGAGCCAAATTTGCTTCCCAAATTGTATTTCTTTAATTCGAATTCCATTTCGCCAATAATGAAATCCATCGTAAGTTTCTTGGTTTTAAACTTAGTGAGCAAGGACGATGATAAGGGAAGGCCTTTGAAAATAATGAATGTGATCTTTGGATTTGATTTTAAATGTTCAAGTCCGATTTTCAATTGTTCAGTTGTCATTTTCTTTGCATTAAAGCAGGGAGCAGAGTACATTTTTATTTCTAGATTTTTTAATTTGGTAAATTGATTCACAAAATCAGCAAAGTTTTCTCCAGGATGTTCTGAATCGATGTAGAGATTATTGAGAATCAATGTGTGAATGTGTGGAATCAAATCATTTAGAACTTTCTTAATGTTATTTCCTCCAGAGTGGTATTTTGCATGAGCCAAGCAGTCTTTGAGATCAAGTATTCGGATTATGTAAGCTTGCTGAGGGTTCCAGTTTTCTAAAGTAAGTTTAACAATAACAATATACTTCTTGACTGCTTGTAACGAATTGTAACGAATTACAAAATACAGATAATTTATTAATGAGACATTGCAAATGGTGGATACAAACATTGTAATATAATTCTAATTAATATTTCTCTTTAATAAATTTTCACTTTCATTGTTTTCTTCATTCCCATCACAGTAACAAACACAGACATAATTAATACTATCAGTACTATAAGCTGGTATCTTGCAACTTTCACCACCATTTCCTTGATTACATTTACTTCTACATTTCTCTATAACTTGACTCCTAACGCCAGGAGTATCTTCAAAAAATGTATTACATAGTTCTGGTTTACCAACCTAAAGCAAAACAGTTGAATCAGAAAATTACTTTGGTGCAATACATTAAGTATATGTCACACGTACTCCTGAACACCGGCATGCTCCAGAGGATTCTTCACATGTTCCAGATTTTGCTGGAATACATAATTGACTACAACAATGGGGTGTGAAACGAAGGAATGAACATTCACGTAAAGTATATTTTTCTGGACGAAGGATATTCTAAAAAGAATCCAGTGATTAAGCAATAAATCCAAACATTAGTGATTTTGTTCGTTATGGAAAATCTTACCAAATAATTGTATACTCTTGTTATTGTTTTACAAACTGAAGTAATATTTGTATTCCAATTAGTACATACTAAACCAATACTTTTATCAACCTTGAATGGTGTTGACTCAGAGTTTGTTAATGTAAAGCAAGAGCAAATGCCAATACAGATGGCTAAAAATTGCATCCGCTGCAACTGCATAATGAACGAATTTATAAATGTTAGATGAATATTTGTTTGTTTTGCTTCCTAAACTCCTTGAACTAAACTAATTCAAAAATATATTCATTAAACACTTAATAATAATCTGAAATAATTTTGCACATACGACTACGAGTATAAAACAAGTTATCCTTGAACATAGCATAATAATTTGATGGACACGACACACGAACCTACGATAATATGTGAGTTACTATTTCCATTAAACTTGAGAAATTGTTGTAAAGCTCAAAGGAAGTAAATTACGTCAATATCAAGAAAACAATAGAAAATGAGGGTGTTTTGTAAAAAAAATGTAAATATTACTTCATATCAGTACTGTAGTACTCATAGTTGCCGTCATAATAATTATATAACAAAAATCATTGAAAAGAAATGAAATGTACGTACATATTAACTCACGTTCAGGGCGTTTCAGTGAACCTGAAATCAATTTAAGATTAAAGAAAGTACTATGTTCAATATTTTTTCGTTCAAACTGGAAATTAATATAGCTATTGAAAAAGTTGTTTATGGAGAATACTATGCATAAATCGAAATCGCATCATCCGCCTTTCCTTAAAGTATGACATAAATCATCCATTATCCTTGACTTTTAAGTTTAACGAGACAAAATATACTAAAATATAAAAATTCAATTGTAATTATTCACATCTTCTATTTTTTCTGTTAAAAAATTTTATTTGAAAAGACTTCATGTAAAATGAATTAACAAATATGGATGAGTTCAAGTTTACCTAGTGTTCGGGAAACACAAGGCCTTCGGGCATTTTAGATGTAAATGTAATGTAACAATTAGATTTATTTTATTGCGTACTACCTGTTCCAGAAACGTTGAAACTTCGCCAGTACTTGGTGATGATGAAATATAGCACAAAATGACTTCATTAAGTTCATTGACCATTTAATTTCAGCAGATCTAAGATTCCCTTAAAGTTAAAACTGGACAAATATTACCTATTCAGTATATTTGAGAAATACAAAATATTGATTACGAAATTTGGAATATGTTTGCCTCTCAAACACCGGTCCATTAATACATTAATTAGTGGCATGAAATATGTCCTTGCGATAGTTACAGGATTTTCTCGTCTCACCAATTGACATTGATCTTGAGAAAAATATACTAATTATAAATGTTTTGTACAAGACAAAAGAGAATTTCATAAGATGTCATAATTTAATGATAGCTTAATTTAGCTTATCCTCGTAATATAATGCTTTTGAACTTATGACTCATTGAGAAAGTACTGGAAGCAATTACACATTTCAATTAGTATGCATATTTACAAGAATTAGAATTTATAAAATTAGTACTAAAGACAATTAATGTACACAGTCACTTAAACATATCTGAAACGAAAGGTACAAGTATACTGTAATTCCGATACCACAACAAAGTTCAAAATGTTCGATATTAAACAATGCAAAGTTTGTTCCGTTCTAGTTTTTGTTTTCATATTTAAAATTATAATTTCTACAACATTAGCGGAACCAGAGCTTAAAAATAATATGATTTATAGACTACAAAATAGACATGATAATACGGTAATTTAAAGTTTAATCAATTATAAAAGTTTAATATTCTGATTAGATTTAATATTTTCTCGATTGTTCATACATATACAGTTCCTTACAGCAATTAACCTAAAAATCCAAAACCCACCAATTGTTGCTGATGAATTTCGTGAAGCAGCTACAC
Organism: Xenylla mediterranea; assembly: GCA_034700645.1. Taxonomy (NCBI): domain Eukaryota; kingdom Metazoa; phylum Arthropoda; class Collembola; order Poduromorpha; family Hypogastruridae; genus Xenylla; species Xenylla mediterranea. Next base: position 7,883 of record JAQGCY010001497.1, read on the forward strand.
AAAAATGGAGAATTACAGAAGGTAAACATTTTTGCGTCAATTTTTTATTTGCAAAACTGTACACGTATGACTTAATTTTTGTGGTTATAGAAAAGGCTCCCAGTTATGACCTCAGACCAACATCAGATGAAACTAAGGTTATGTCAATGGATTCCAGAGAACCGGATCTTGTATCACAAGATGTAAGAAAACTTTTCATACATATGCCAAAGATTGTTGGAACAAAGGTTTATTTTTTTTTGTACACACAGACAATTCGATGGTATTTTAAGTTGGGATTATCCAACTCACATTATTGGGAAATAAGACCAATGGGCTCAAATTATTCTCAGTTAAAAAACTACAAGACATCAGAATGTTTAACAAATTTTGGGTAAGAAGAAGAATCATGCATATTACGGCCGATACAAGTTGACACTCTCAAAAATACTTTCTTTCAAACTTTTACTTTAGCAAAGGCAGGCAAGTTGGTGTAGCTCCATGTGACAATTCTTATAGACAACAATGGGAAATGCAGCTCTTGTAATCTCAACAATAAAAGACGAATTGTCAAGAATTCAACACTCTGTAGTTCTTCGTTCGTACTAATGCCTAAACTAATTGAATAATAGATTCACAATCCTACACCTAAAAGTAAAGCTAAAGCTATTAATAAAGGAAAAGAATAAAATATTAATTTTAATCTTGTAAACAGTTACAAGCATAGTAAATAAATCAATAAATCTGTTTTCTATTGAAGATTATTTTGAGGATGTGTGAAAATATGAACAACATTTTACTTGTATAATTTAGTGTCACAAGGTGAGTAGGCGAGAAACATTGAGAATAAGAACGTTTATTAGGGTGACATTGACATTGATTTGCTGTAGAAAAAATTCCTTGTTAAAATGACTGATTGACTCAACGCAAAGTTATACAATTTATGGAAAGTTTTAGTTGATAAGAAATATCTATAAGGAACAAGTTTTCTGCGTGGAATATAACCAAATTTATTTAACATGGGAAAGCATTGTAAATCTGTTAAAAAACAACTGTAAACAATGCTCTAAATTAAATTGTTGTTTACAAGATATTTCATATAAAATGAGTGAGAATCAGTGCCAGATTCCACATTTCCACGTCTTCTTCTAATCACTCTTTCATCATCATCCATCATGTTACTGTCAACACCTCTAAGAAAGACAATTAGCATTGTTCTTAGTTTTTGTTCATTTTGGAGAATAATTCCGTATGATTGGGATCCTCAAAATTTCCGACTCATGAAAGCACCCGTGTATGGGTTACGTATACATAAACTTCATTTCTGGATTTCTATAATCATGCTAAGTTTTTCTTCATTTCGTCTTCTTTGGACAATTCACGTGGATATTCCAGAACGGCTTCGTCTATTAAATGTCCTATGGTGTGTTGGACATGTCATTCAGTTGATTTGCTTTCTCCAATTTCGAATTCGTATGGATGAAATTCGTCAATTTACGAATTTTGTATTTTCTCATGTCCATCAACTTCAAGAATTTGCAGAATATCCATCAAGAAAATGGGAAAAATATATTACAATCCATGTTTTAATTTATATGTTTGTAATGGCAATTAATCCACCGTTTCATTCTATAATGGTTTTAGATGCACCTTGTTCTCAACAATTTACAAGCTCATTGTATTTTCCGTGCAGGAATTATTTGGATAATGCCTTGAATTCGGATGATGTATCATTTTGGAAAAATTTATTAATATTTTTTCCAATTGAAACATATTTTGTTTGTGCAATGTTTTTTGTATGGGGTTTTAATTTTCTTGTTGCAGTTCATGCTGTGGTATGGCTCAAAAGTGAATTGGAAAACTTGAGGTAATTGGAAAGTAAAAGAAAATTTACTTAGCTTAGATCAATGATAATTTGAGTGGAGTTTTTTTTTTGGTTTGATAGAAAATCTGAGTATAATCGTGGAATAAGTAGCAAATATCGTAATTTACAATTGTACGTCAATTGTTTCAATGATTCATTTAAATTATACATGGAGTGGTACCCACTTATAATCATTTGTAAGAAAACCAAACAATATGCTTAAAAAAAATTTAACACTAATTTCTGTTTCTTTAAAAACTTTAAAATGCAGCAATTGTGGCAATGCTAATTTTTGGAATCATACGATATTGGGGTGCAGATTGGAGAGCATATACAATGTTTCCAGCTTGTGCTATACGATGGTAAATTATCAATTGTATGAATTCAATTTTCTAATGCATTTAATTTTGTACCATTGCTTTTACAGCTTTTTAGAAGTTGGAACACCCACTGCTCTGGCTGGAAAGTCTAATTCCGAAGCTCAAAACTTTTTGCGTGAAATGAAACAAAAATTTCAAATAAAAAAGGGATATGCCCAAGCTGTTTGTCCTCAAGGTTATAATAAACAATGGATCAAAGCATTTCAAAAATCTTGTCCAACATTAGCTGTACGAGCTGGTGCACTTTATGAATTAGAAAATACAATTGTACTAACTTATTTAGATAATTGTGTTAAAATGACATTGGATATGTTACTGTTTTCTCGGAATAGGGCTGGGAAGACAGTTTCATTTTTGCCT
>JAQGCY010001498.1:0-10459 GCA_034700645.1 Xenylla mediterranea
TTTGGAGTGTAGAAAGAGACAATTTTAACAATTGTCAAGTTGGTGTAGTCTCCCCATATTGCAGTGGAACTCCACAATCAGAATTTGAGTTTACTCAAATATTTCAAGGATTTACTGGTTAAAGAAATAAACTTCAAAATCAAAATCCAAAGTTCATATTTATCTTTTGTCAAACAACAAAAATATTCTAATGTAAACAATAAAAATCAACCATAATTTTAATCTTTCTGTGATGGAAAGTTCCATAGAATTTTCCATCCATGAGACTTAGCATTTGGTTTATTCATTTATTTCATTCATCACATATTTTATGCGTAGTTCGAAAAATAAATTTCCATTATCAAACTAATTCCAGAACAATCTCACACTCACTGTCATTAGGCTTAAATCTTTTATGATGGTGGATTTAGACGTACCTAACTGCTACTTTAAGTAAATTGTCGTGGGTTAGTTTTATTGACACAAGTGTTTCGTGACATTTATTTCAGTTAAGGAAGGAAATAGCGTAACCATAATCAATACAACTCATTTTAGTGGTTTTGATTTTAGGTTGACGATGACAGTGATAAATAACTTCACTTTATTGTGGTCAGACTTCCTTTAAAAGCACTTGTGAATTCAAATTGACAATTTATACAATAAACAACGTCAGCCTGAACAACATCTGCATTTTAAATTAAAAAATTGAATCACTTACATAGTACTGTCTCATTATAATTTCTTTTATTTAAGCATTCTGCTTATTACGTAGGTACTCTTCTTCATCCTTCATCCATCTACAACTATTGAGTAATAAATAATAGCTACAAGTTTTGCAAATTCAGTAAATATTGAAATATTCAGCAAATATAAATTAAAGATCATTTACAGGACCGGAGTTGTGACAATGCTCTTTTCGAACGAACATCAGGAATACTTGTAAGAATTTGACAAAACAATGGTATGTAAAAGAACTGATTAACTTTCTTAATTTTCTCTTAAGTATAAGTTGAGTTTGAGTCTCATAATTCCTACACTCCGACATATTTTTATTTCGGAAAAGATTTACACTGTAAAAGGTTAACCAAAAAACTAGATTAGGAATAGGCACATTCCAAAACCACATTTAGCAAGTGATTATTTTTCTAATATTATGTAATAGTGAAAAATTTCCTGAGCTGGTAGAGGTAATAATACTAATAATATAGTTTTGCCATACTTTAAGCAGAATGAGTATATAAGTATCATCTCATCTTTTTTCAAACGATGATTTGAAGACCTTCGTATTAATTTGGTCTTGGTGAAGCTAGATTTGTTTTGGTTGGATAGGTTCCAAAGTCATAAAAATTTACTAAATCTTTTCTCATAGTTCCTCCCTAAGTAACCATCCAATCCATCCATAAATCATTCTATTCACTCGTTTTAAATTCTATTTATTCTTAGTAAATATTATACAGATGTAAAAAAAAACTGAAGTAATGGAAATCCGTAATTCTTATTTTTAGAACTTGGCTCTTGAGTAACAGATAAGAACATAAACTTTAAAAAAATTTTGATCTTTCATCCGTATCACCGTATCCGTTAAACTTATACATAAAACGAGAAGGAAAAAAGTCTGAAGTAAGGAAAATACGATACGATAATTTATAATCTTAGAACTTGGCTCTTGAGCAATAGAAGATAAAATAGAATTTAAAACCTTTTCATCTCTAATCTTCCTTTGGTCCGTATCACCGTACCCGTTAGAATTATACCGAGAGGCTCATCATAATCAGTAGAGTAAAACGTTTATTTTGAATTGCCTAGTTCCTGGGTCCGTTTGATCAAGTATTACTATTTTCTGAATAGACTACTTAACCACAAATTATAACGACTTACCATTAACGCTAATGTATTTAATAAATTGAGGTACCATTGCCAATTGTATTGATTATGATGGTCCACTCGAATACATTAGTAAAAAACAAAGTCTGAAGTAATGAGAAAGAGTATCATAATCACCGTATTTGCTAAAGATTATTTTTTACATTCATATATCTAAAAAATATATATATTAAAAGTAATGCAAGGTTAAACACAAGCAAGCCATGGATCGATTCGATGCATTCATGAAGTTCCAGCTATCCCATCCCAAATTCAACTTAATTTTGAGTTTCGAAACTTGCAAGAGAGTTTACGTAACGTAATAAAAATAATAAATAAATCCATTCCTTTTTTTTTTATTATAGAACTGAGCATTCCGTGTCCTCGATCGCCTTCTGCATTATATAATATCCTTACAAAAAAGTTGTTGGCTAGCAATAAAAATACCAACATAAGGATTTCGTTCAGAAATTACGTAAGTAAAGAACTAGAAGGAATAGAAGGATATGTTGAGTTCTTTTCTTTGTTCGTGTGTGTTACAATACAATCTTCACCCATGATCCAAAAAAGATAAAAACAGAATTCAAAGTTAGGAATAGGATGCTGAAGTACATTTAATTTGTACTAGTATAGAAAAAAAATACTTTCAGTTCCATTTAGTTGTCCCACTCGTACACACACACGGAAGCAAGAGTTGTTGTCCCAAAAAAATCAAGAACTTTCCCAAATTACTTTAACCAATTCAAGGATATTTTTTCACAGTGGGCAAGTTCAGTACGAAAGGAACCATTCGAACAAAGACAGAGGCCAGATGCTATAAGAGTAAATGGTTGGTTGGGGGTTCGTACCAGTATCATCATAACTTCAATACAATAGTGTATATTAAAAGGGGGATCCACAAAAAGGGTTTAGAAATCGAAGAACCAGTGTACATTCAGAAGACAACGGGTGGTTAATACTTACTGTGGTTCGAGGAGTTTATGTTGATCTTAACCAAGAGCTCAAGCAAGCATTTCAAACAACAACGCCTTAATTGGTAAGAAAGAACAAATTATTTTACCAACCTTAAACGACCAATTACAAGTAAATACGCGCTTGTACCTTAGTCTATTGAGTACCGTCCTTGACGTTGGCTGTTGTCATTGACACGCTATTTCTATGGGGTGCCGTGGGCTACTTACTATCTCGCTAAATCGTTTTGTTTAACATAGCGTCTAATCCTAATATAATGCTTTTATGGGGTTTGACCATTCAAAGTAGTTGCCTAAGGCAAAGGCAAAAATCCTGACGATGATAATGATCATGCACGCGTAATGGTTGACTTATTGTAAGTAAAGCTCCACGTCAGTGGAGAATATGCTAATGACTCACTTACCATAAACCAAAGGCCATCATAACGAAGAATGGTTGTTGCATGTACTTAAATCCTTTGTTTGAATTTTTGCTTTTTTACGAAATTAAATTGGCATAATGTATTGTTCCAAGGAATTGCTAGAACAAAAAAAAATATACTTCCTAACCTTGAACCCAATCTCATAATCTAAGATTTGATGAGACTTTATTGTCTTAAATGTAGCTTAGATGAGAAATGGGGCACAGGTAAGTTTGATCAAGGAACAAGGAAGTGAATATAAAGGAGTTACATATCAGTCATTTTTTATCATTCTTGCCAATTAATGGTATAAGAAATTTCCGCCTACAATAACAAGTTTAAAACGGATTGATGCTGTATAATGCTAATTTCATAGGTTTGATGGCCTCAAATAATGGACTGCTAAGCTTACTTCGAAATTCTTTGCTGCTTAATTTTTATTTTAATATTAATAGCTTGCTGTATAATACGTGCTTAAATTGCAATTTTTCATGCATTCAAGCCTGGATTCTTCGGGTTCCTTTCCTAAACAATTTGACATGACTAATACAATTCAGACCTTCAATTATTTTCTAGTACAATGGACCAAGATCGCAGCTTTGATGACTTCCAACAAGATGATCTTGACTTGGACGAGTTAATGAGGCTAGACCTTCCCAGTACGTTAGTATTTTAATTATACTCTCATTATTGGTGTGCAATTAAATTTTGCATTACTTGCATTAATCGATTTTTTTGCAACAATGTGTCAAATATGCAAGGCACAAACAAACCGTCCTCGACTTCATGAAAAGAGTTGTTGATAATAGATAATGAGCTGAATTCTTCAGACTTCTAGTTCTAGTCCGACAATTTCAAACACGATGGTACAGAAATCGTGCAGGTTTCTTTGTGGTAAATGGATTTTTATGGAATGGTTTGCAAATCACGAATTGAGACTTAATAAATTAGGACAATGACAAACAGGATTTCAATCTCTTATTGCGGTTTACGAAATTCGTCGTCATTCTCTCAGAGACTAATTCAGTGCAGATTGATTCATACTGTGCTGGCACCATTAATTGAATATCTGTCCCAGCTAACCAATTGTTCTAAAAAGATTAAACAAAGTGAAAATATTTGTAAACTGTCTAACATTATGGAAAATAGTCATAGAACTGTGAACCAACTCCCAAATATTCAATTGCTTACAGCAATAATCTAAATTAATCTTTTTCACTATTGTTTCAAACATTTTTTTTTCATTATTGTTTCATACAGTTTTAGGACAATAGTAGATGAAAATATGTACACCCAAAACAATTTTATTAGAACCCCTAAGCATCTCTTTGATTTGACTCTCATGCTTAGTGAACATAAGATAGACATTTTAGTTTTTCAATCTTCGGGGTAGGAGGTACACAGAGGGACATAGGTTAGAGGTTCAAGTTAACTTTTTTCACTGTTGTTACAATCAGCTTCTTTATTTTTGGGATTACGTGATACTTCTCAAAGAGAGTTTAGCGTCTGTTTTTACATTTTCATGGAATTGTCTCTTGGAGATATAGTCTGAAGTCTTCATAAGACTATTTTCATATGCAAGCATACCATGGCTCGACATTTTGCTAGCTTGAAGAATCTCCCTGAGGCACATGCTAGAAGCAAAGAGGGAGCTTGGTTTTAGTTTAGAGTTAGACTGAAGTTTCGAAATCATCAGACAGAATAACTCACTCAGTGTCTGAGTGTGTATTATTTGAAGCTATGAATAATGGTCTGGTGTTAATAAATAAAAGGGTTGGGTTGTAGGTGTTTGCTGTTGGTTTGCTGAGTCTATGAATTTATGATGTCACATTTCTTTATTCTTCCTGAAAGTAGAAATCCTTGTAAGTTTGTAACTCCCCTTGTTGAACGTCATTACTTATGTAAATGAAAAAAAAAGGAGAACAAAATTCATTTCAACTTGCATTTTCATTGTACCTAATTTTATGGATGGAAGAAAAATATAATGAGAATGAAGATGTAAATTAATTCTTCCCGACAACCAGAATTTTTTGTTTTATTAATCGAAGCCTAGGGGTTTAATAAAATGACGCGTCAAACTTCAGGCTTTTGTCCCAACAGGTTGACTATTTATGGACGGGCACATTTTGTTTTTTATTCTGAGATACTTGACTTATGCATCTCACCGTTCCTTCACATTGGAATCCTTTGAAAGATAGAGTTTAGTTTTAGATGTATGGCATATTTCGTTTTTTTCGGGTTTTTATGATTTTTTAGTACGATGCACGGCCCAACAAAGTGGTCGTGTGCTTATGTAATTATGTTATATTATGCAAGTTTGATAACTTTAGAATGTTTTCACAATTGACAATTGTAACCCTCTAATTGGTTTTTTCAAAATATGCGAAAATCGGTATATGGTGTTCCAAATTAATTTTAATTTCCAATGAAGTTTTCGAGTTTTTTCTCCTTTGGCGAATTTTTAGAGAGCATTTGTAAAATCCAAAGCAAGTTGGGTCGGGCCATTTTACATGTCTGATTTTTTACCTAGTGCTATTTCGTCAATCAATAACAATAAGAAAATGTTTGTGTTGTGAATGAGATTGAGCAACCAAAGTAACATTATTTGCTATATTTCAGGTCCTGATCCAGATATTTACTTTGATGAGGACCACGGCTGGGGAAAAGATTCGGAAAGCAGAAGCGAGGATAACTTTGGAAATTGTGATGGAACTCAGCTTTTAGAAACTTTTTTTAGCGTAAGCGCTTCTAATGAAGACCAAAATAGTCCAGTTTCTGCAGCTCCATTGGGCTACGGCAGCCCTTCCAGAAGACCAAGGAAGCAGCCCATTCAACCTAGAGTTTTCCAGGAGGAAAGGGAATTTATCGGAGGAAATGATAATGGGGCAGCAGGTAACTGCCGTGATCATGAGTTTCTCCATCACGTTGACACAAAAAAACCTCGAAAAGCTACTAAGAAATCCGAACAATCTGAAGAAGAAAGGATTCAAGAGTTAATTGAGAAACCCAGGTAATCTCAAATATAATAGTGAATTCTCACCAACTCGTTAACCCACAAATCAAGAACAATTTTAATCCTTCATTCATATTTTAATTTAGAAAACCAAAGGGGAATTATCACCTTCGTGCACGTGAAATTATAAATCTCAATGCCAGATCATTTGATAAGTTCAGAGAACAAGGCTTATATGAACTTCTACAACGCATTGCAAATGGAACGGAAACTGGGGAAGGTATGTGAATTGATATTGAAAATGCAATTTAAAGGGATTTTCCCATTCTTATACCACTATAAAACATTTTTTTAATGTAGATGTGGAGAAAGCCCGAAAAATGCTCGAAATTTTTGATGACTATGATAAAATTAAGGACCTAATAACCCAAATCAAATAAACCCTTTTTTGTTTGGATAAAAGCTGGCTCTTTTTTATGTATTTAAATTAGAGGACTAAAGATTTGTTACTTTATCTTCAGTGAACACTTAAAAGTTCTGTCAGCTACAAGAAAAAAAACAGTAGGAATATCTAATTAGACTATGAGTAAATATTAAAAAAAAACAAGGGAAAACCTGAAAAAATTATCTTGATTGTTTGTCTTAAGCTTAAACTATTGTTGCATTTCAGAATTGAACTGAAATTAATTTAGGTAAGTTTAATTACATTAAAATTACAACTAAAATATCTTAGGAACTCAATTGTTATTGTTTAATTGTTATGAATTTAATTCAATAGTTCAAGAAATATGATTCCTGCTAACATATATAGCAAAAGGTTGTGTAAGTTTGTGTTCTCGTATATTTAACTAACAATACTCAAAGAGAAGTGAGATGTTATGTTTTCAATTTCATCTCTTATTCTTTTTGAGGTTTTATAATAGTAATTTAAAATTTTCCTTTATCAAATAAGCTAGATTTATACTCTCTTCCTGACTACTAAATACTCGTATAATCTATGCATAGTTAATTTAATAGATAATTCCTAAGACTGTCGAAAGAGATAATAACTTCCGTCTTTTTGAGAAGCCATGAAACCTTAATAAGAAATGGTGTTCATCAATTAAGTTTAAGTTAACCTGTATTTTGCTGCCATTATTATGATTAATTAGTTTAGATTAGAATAGACAAGTTATGTTTACAATTAAATTCATCCTTTTAAGAGAAGATACTATGTCACTTTGAGAAACAGGTCACTGAATTCATTAGTATAGTTAATTTAATTTCGTAGCATAGAAAACCAGAATTTGACAGTGGTTGTAAAAAAAGTAAAGAGTATATTGTATGAATAAAAAGTAAAATGCAAATACAAACACTTTATTTGATGTAATTTATGTTGTTTACGCAATTATTATTACATTACAATTAATTAGGACTTATGTCCCTTGGCTTTACGAATGTTCCCATATTAAATAACTCATATCACCAATTATGGCGAAATCCAAAACTCATCTTCATACACGCATCTTAATAAATTTTAAAAACCATGGTCAACTTTCAATTTCAGTTGTACGATTGATCCCACTAAGTAAGCATAATACATAAAATTACACATAACAAAAAGTTCAAAATGAGGTTCCTAATTGTATTGATAGTAGTGCTTGCATACATAGTTTCTGAATCTATCACAATTGAACCAACTAGATTCATTAACAATCGAATTTATGCGTTAGAAAATCAGCATCAAGGAAATGTAAGTTACTAAAAATACATAGCGAGTATCCATACATAGAACTGTGAAATGTTGTTTTTTATTAGTATCTGACCGCTGGGGAAGGGGGAGCATATACTAGAACAAGGGACCAAGGAAATCATAACATCAATCAATTGTGGAAAGTTCAAGCTATCAGTATGTAACTCATACATGTCCATTCCAATTTCGCCTCAGTTTATAATATCTCGTATATAAATAATTTCTACACTTTTCCTCAGATAAAGAAGGGTTTAAGCTAATCCCAGAAAATGGTGAACCTGCCATGGATAATCTTTGGCAACCAATTTATGTTGGACACGGAAAGTACCAATTACGTAATGTTAAAAGTGGAAAATGTCTTGAAGCCACAGCGTAAGTTCAACCGTTTGTAAACAGTAGTGCCGATTCCAACTTTAATCTGAACCTCAATACTTTACATTTTAGAAAGGGTATGGAGACTGAATGTAAAAGAGAAGACTTGTTTCAAAGGTGGTTTCCCCACATCAAAGAAGAAAAGAACTAAATATTACTTTTACAATTAAGAAATGAATTCAGTTGGAAAAATCAATTTTTAAAAAGCTCGTAATTTAATTCCCTAAGATTATAATATAATATTCGCATATTATGAACATGAAGTTGAACTCAAGATGAGTTTAATTTTTCCATGATTGACAAATAAACAGGTGTAAAGTATTGAATTACAAACTATTATGATCAATTGAATATGTATTCTAAAATTATTATTAAATTCGCATATCACGTACAAAATATCCAAATTATTTCCTCTTCTTAAGTTCTTCAAATCTTCGCGACAAATCGTCAAAATCAATATCGTTGTCATCATTGTTTGAAGGTTTGCCCGTATTTTTAGGCCTTATATCCGTTCCAGAAGGGGCAGCTGAGGGAACTGGTGGTAAATCCGGAAAATCAGGTAGATTATCCTCAGGATTTCCAGGCGGAAGCTTTCCTCTTGGAGCTGGTTTAGGCTTTGAGTTATCCTAAAAAAAATAAAGTATTAAATGATTTTGATTTGAAAGCTATCCAAAAAATATTTGCATATTTAAAAAATAGGAAATCTAAGAAAAGCCAGAGATAAGCTTGGCGTGGACAAGGCATTAAGTATTTCCAAGCATTCGCAACAGTGCAGCTATGTGCAATAAACTTTTGGTTAGACAGAAATATAGCTGTGGACACTAATGTCGAGATTCGGATGACTAGGGCACCAAGAGCAAGTGTAAGATGTATTTAGTGTAATTAAGCAGAAGTCGAGCAATCCCCAACATGAGCTACAGTTCTAGAATATATAGTCCAAAAAAGCCCTCAAAAGTATCCTATTAAAAAGGGCAAACCTGTCCTAAATTCTCAGGTGATGGTGGAAACGAACTATATGGGGGAGGGTCGTTTCCAAAGGCATATCCTGCTCCACTATCACCATCCTGCAGAAAAAATTTTTGTAACCAATTTTAAATTAGATACTCGTAATCTATTCATATGATGAAGTAAGCGCTTGCAGCTTGACAAAGTGAACAAATTAGCGTCTACGGGCAAATAATCCAATCAACTGCTCCGGCTTTTTAAACTAATCTACCAATACTTTTCAATCCTAACACCACTTTCATGATCTAGTGCAACAACGCATATAAAAAGCACCAGGACTAGAAAAATCGTAGTTAACAATTAGAATTACCTGAAAATTAACATTTAACACCTTTCCATCTCCTGGACCTGTGTAGCCGGGTGCTGGCTGGTATGAGTTAGGTGGAATATTCATAGCAGTAAACCCAGGATGTCCTTCTAATGGTGGTTTGATACCATTAGGTCCTACTGAAGGGTACTGGAACGGTAGAGCTGGAGACGAATTAGGTAGTTCAGTTGGTGGCATTGGCATATAAGGAAATCCAATGAAGCCTGCTTGTGGTTGCATTGGGGCTGCAGGCATTCCTCCTCCACCACCACTTCCACCTTGATTATGTTGATTAAAATTATTTCGACCACTATCTTCTCCAAGTTCAATTAAATTGTCAGGATTTAATTCTTCATCTAAAACCTGGAAACATAAAAAACCAAACTTATGAAATTGTGCTGCAAGTTTTTGTTTGTCTGAACTCAGTTGAATTTATTACCTTTTGATCCGGTTCATAGGATACATTGTAAATCTTGGCTATTTCAATTAAGTATTTTTCCACTAGTACTTTGGGTGGTGCTTGTACACTCATTTTCTGCATTAGTTTAGGGGATACTGTACTAACTGTATTATCACGACAAGCAAGGCCATAAGGTTTTCCATATTTAGCAATCAATAGGTCACTAATTAGTTTCAATTCTGCAACATCCGTTTGGAGTCTTGGAGCTACCCAAATGATACTTGAAATTGCTTCAGATAGGCCTTCATCCAACTCTCTAGAAGTGTAATAAATAAACAGATTAAGATAAGATTCTATAAAAGGACTATAAGTAAAAATTAAGGATAGGAATAACTTACTTCATTTGTTGAAGAAGTCCAAACCGTGCAAGGAGTAAGTCACAATACATTTCAACCAATTCCATTGCTTCTACGATA
>JAQGCY010001499.1:0-10452 GCA_034700645.1 Xenylla mediterranea
ACAAAATTGTTGTTTGGCTCCGTAGGATTTTTGACAATTCTTGACATTTGATTTCACTTTGGAATTTTTTCATCTCTCATTCTTACTCTAGCTCTCGTCCAGATCAATCGATTAGGTTTTCACTCTCTCTCCAAAAATTTTTCGTTGAACTTTAATTATTTTTCCAAAGCCAACCAACCCAACTTTTAATTTTTTTTTTCTTATACATACCTAATCTAATCTCCATTCATCATGTGTGACAAAGGTTGTCCAGCAATTAAAGAAGCTTCCTCTTGCTGCCCACCACCAGATACCAATAACAACTGTGAAAGTTGTGCTGAAAAAGCACATAAAATTATGATGGCTTGCTTTTGTGAGAAGAAGGAGGACACTTGTGCTGCTCCACCAAAAAAGCAATGTTGTCCACCACCAAAAGAAGAATCTTGTGCTGCTCCACCAAAACAAAAATGTTGTCCACCACCAAAAGAAGAGTCTTGTGCTGCTCCACCTAAACCAGAATGCTGTCCACCACCGCCAAAGCAAGAATGCTGTCCACCACCAAAAGAAGAATCTTGTGCTGCTCCACCAAAGAAAGAATGTTGTCCACCAAAGGAAGACTCATGTGCTGCCCCACCTAAAGACCAATGTTGTCCACCACCACCAAAACAAGATTGCTGTCCACCACCTAAAGACGAATGCTGTCCTAAACCAAAAGAAGATGCCTGTGGATGTGATGGTGGCCAAGGTGCTTCAGGTCCTAAATATATCAAAATGTTGGATTATAGTAGCTGTTGCAATGATGCCGTTTCCAAAGAAGCAGATGCTGAAGATGACGGTTGTGGAAATGGTTTGTGTGGGGTTCCTGGAGCCTTTAATGACAACGACTGTGAACCAAAACCATTGTTTTGGGATAGTGCTGTAAGTTATTTTAATTATATTATCTTTTAATACAATTCCAATGCTAAATTATGATTTGATTTTGTTATTGTTTGTTTGTAGGATGAGAAAGAGGGCCGTGGTTGTGGTCCTAAATGTCCAAAAGGAATGTAAGCTCAGCAATTGGACCCCCTGACTGATGACTGGCACCGATGACAAATGGCATGATGAATCACAAATGGACACGAATCATGGATCTGGATAATCTTACCAATATCTCCAATTAATCTCAATCATTAATTTAATCCCAATTACAATTTTTATTTCTTAATTTATACTCATTACTTACTTTACCTCAATTTAATTACATATTTAATTTATAAATCAAATATTTCAAAATTATGCGTAACAAATAACAAATAAACCTCATATTTCACAAATTAGAAATTCTTGAGTTCTTTATTACTGGAAATGACATACTTCAAATAATTTGTGTGGATTTTAAGGATGAATTAGCAATTAATTTGTTGAATTTACTGGAGCAGAATAGGCATTTTATACATTCTGAGATCAGTTCAGATTCGTTAAAAAATTCAGTAGAATACTCAATTGAAAACCAAAACTCCAGTCAAAGCACAGGCTGAGGTTCAACTAAACTAAAACTTCATTTATTACAACTTCATACTAGAGAAATAAATAAGGACAAATCTCAATAAATTTAAAAATTAGTAAATTGGACATGGATGAACTGGAATAATTATTATAATAATAAATTATAGGTAGATTTTTCTAATGTCGTGGTGGAGGTATTCCACGTTTCTTTTTCTTCAATCCCTCAGAAATATTAATGAATGGGTATTTTGGTTTTTCTAGTTCCATCATCCATTTTTCTTCATTTTCAAAGAAAAATATAACATCTTCCTTATCTTGGAGTTCTTTCTTTGTTTCTTTGATTTCTAGTAATCTTTGGATTTCTTTATACTTTGTTACTTGTTTTTCTAATTCTTGGGAACGGAGTTGGTCCCAATGCTCATAGGTTGAAGTCATCCAATTAATTTGTGAGTCTATGTTTTCCTTAATTGAGGTTTGTAAGAGTTCTTCAACTTTTGATAGTAAATTGATTTTAGTTGTGGTTGTAAGGAGATTGGGATTTTGTGATAAGAATTCTTTGATTCTTGGTAATGGTTTAGTTGTCTGTTCGTCCCATTTTAATTTTTCAAAGGCTGTGTCAACTTCAGATTGGACTACTTGTAAGCCTGGAACTATTTTAATATTGGGTTTTGGTAGAGTTTGGTTTGGTGAGGCTTCTAGTTGAGTCAATCGAGTGTTTAGGAGATCTTTTACTTTCAGAAGCTGGAAATACATACAATACAAACGAAAGAAACATGATTTATAGGCACGAAAACAAAATATATTATTATGATTTTCGTTCTTACCACTTCCTCAATTACTGGTGTCTTTTCAGCATGGAATTTCTTCAACAGACTTTCAACTTTGTCCCATTTGTCAAATAAGGCATAACCCAACAATTCAACGGACTTTTGAACAATTGCATCTTCACCCAAATGAAAGCTTATGTAAACTAAGGATTTTCCAACAATATTCTCCATATTGCTCAGCTCAAAGTGATCATCAAAATATGGATTACGCAGATAGTGAACTCGAACTCTTTCCTAATTAAAATTGTTAAATTATAGCATGACTATGACATTTTAAGGGAATTGTTATACAAAAATTACGTACTTCTTCTTCATGTTTTTTACTTGCTTCAACTGCTTCGGCCAAGGCTGGTTCCGATGGCTGCTGAGTTTCAAGTGACTTGATGTATTTTAGGCAAGATGTTAGTGCTAAGAATTTACAAATTGGATTTTCAAAATCTTCTTCCAGCATGAAAAGTGAAGCTACTCTTGCTGCATCTGAAACAGGAAATCAAAAACTCAACATTTTAAAATAACAAAGAGTACCAGTTTTGATCTTTCGGATTTTAGAAGTAGAACCCAACCAAGGCTTAGTTTTAGTTTTATATAAATTATAATTTTTACCCTTTGGATTTCCATCAGCTAAAAACTTATCCATAAGCATAGATCCCAAATGATAGTCCAAGAAAACTCCATAATTCATTCTATCATCTAAAATTCTCATTAATGTATCAAATTTTCCTAATTCGAAAAGTGTTCGAATAACCGCATGTCCCGTAGACTCAAGTTGCTCTGATGCAACTGGAGATTTTCGAAGTTTATAAATAAGTTCTTCAAGTTCTTCTAAATTCTCTTCTTCAGTAACTTTGTTCACATACTGAAACAGCAAAACCAAACAAAATAAGAATAAACAATCCAATTACAGCAATTACAATGCTTAAACTTCATCACTTACTAAATCCACATCAATGTGACTTATGGCTTGATCTTGTGCATATTTCTTATCAATTTCATAAAAGAGATCATCTAGAAAGTATAAATTAATCAAACAAATTGAGAGGATATCTGGCACCAGTGGACTGTCAACTGTAATTATTGTAAATTGTTGTAACTTACCCAATTCAATTCCTTTTAAAATTGGAGATTCTAGCCTTTTAGCCCATGCATCATGACAGCTAAATTCCTTTGGGAGATATGGTAAGCCTGGGACTCCATGTCCAGCACCAGTCTGGACTTCATCTTCAACTGGAGAGGATGATTGTTGAGTGGAATAGAATTTCCTACACCCACAACCACAACTACCCCCACCACCACATGCTAATTGTGGGTGCTTGGGTGTGTTGTATATGGAGGTTGGAAGGGGTACGGGTAGTGTAAGTGTCCGCTTAGTAGTACTATAGGCTCTAGCCGTAGCCCCAGTTTTATTCTTATAAATGTTAAACCTAACAGCAGCCCCAGCCCCAAGGTTTTTAAGTAGTCCCTTTCTAACTGTAACAAGTCCCAAGCTCATCATCATCTTGTTTGGTTGTTGATTAATTGATTAATTAATTGACAATCCCCACTATCCCCAGTGCCAATTGCCAATGCTAACTGTCACCAGGACCAGATACCAGAATCCACATGTATGTATATTGGTAAATATATGAAATTGGCAGACTTAGAAAGTCCGTAAAGTTGGCATACAACATACGTAAACCTGCAAGGGATTAATTAGAGCCGACAATTAATTGATTGATTGGGGCCATCAAATTGAGGAAATAGGTTAAGTTATCGATTAATCAGTGTCAACAAAGGACCTTGGGCCTAGACACACTTGGTTCTGCCAATTGTAATCGCTGGTTCGTGGAGAATATCCCTGGGCTTACGTATGATGTATGCCAACTTACCAAACACAGACTTTGACCAGGCTCGAATTTCAAGTCTCCATGTGCTTAGTTATACCAATGCTTAAGTTCTTGTTGGTCTAGTGGTACTTTACTGGGGTTTGTTGGTCAATTGATTGTTCGACGTAATTGGGATTAAGGGTCACTTTCAAAATGAAGGCAGAACAGAAGGACAAGGTACATCGTTTACCTCAAGGAATTGACTTGAATCAGGTACCAAACTAGGCAAATCAATCGATTTCTAATAATAACATTAATCTAATCTAATATAACCTCTAATTGTAGATTGCCAAAGCAGTTGGAACTCTAGTTGAGCACAATTCCAAGAAGAACCAAGAATCCTTGTTCCCTGAAGCCAATGCCAAGGTTCTCCTTGACATAACAACTTACAAAATCCCAGATGGAGACAATCATTTTTTCCCAATTGTTCTGCCCCATTCCCCATATCCAGAATCATCTCAATCTGACATTCTTCTTTTAATCCCAGATGATCTCAAGGACAAAACAGAACCCGAACAGTTGGTCAATAATATGAAAGACAAATTAGTAGATGCTGGGTTTGGGATCAAAATCCGTGAAGTAATGACACTCCGACAATGTCGAGATGAATATTCTACATATGAAGCTAAACGAGCATTGGCCAAAAGAATTGACCTAATACTTGCTGACACTCGGATCTATAAGAACCTTCCATCAATTCTAGGCAGAGAATTTTATGCAAAGAAGAAGTTCGCTTTGACTGTTGATTTGGAAAAGGACAACGAGCAATGGGACGCCGAATTCCAGTTTGCCTTGAGAAAAACCATGCTGAATGTATCAACAAAAGGAACAACAACTACTTTAGCTGTAAGTTCATTAAATACTACAATACTACTAGACCCGGCGGACGCAGACTTTTGGCCGTTATCGATTGATTTTGGTCCGAAAGCCAAGGCCGGCCGGGTCTAGTAGGCACAATGCACAAATCATTACAACATTCTATGTGTTATATGTATGTTTTTATACTTTTAAAGGTGGGACATAGTGGTTTAACTGTTGAACAAATTGTGGATAATATTTCTAAAGTTACTAATTGGATGATGAGAAAATATCCTGGAGGATGGAGTAATATTTCCAAACTTTCTGTCAACATATCTTCACCTGGGATTCCACCATTGGTGATTTATATTGGACAAGGTATAACAACAACAAACAACAACATCAAACCTATGCTGAAAGTCATAAAATTCCAACAAACTTAAATGATTCTAAATTTTCTAATCTTCCTTCTTTCAGGTTCCAGAAACGAAGTAACAAAATCTGTTCGAAAAGGAAGAAAACTCCCAGAACCAGAAGAAGATGAATTATCAACACTTCCAGGCAGAAGAGTTCGTGTTTATCCTAAAGGTAAACTTTTCATTGCAATGCAATGCTGCATTGAGGTCTCAATTAACAATAAATCAATAACAATATTTTTATTTTTGTCTTGTAATTCTAAAGGTGAAATTGAAGTTCTGAAGGATGAAGTATTGAGTGATGAGGAAACAGTTGAAGAATTGGGAGTTGACAAAGAATTGGAACCAATTACTACTGAGCCAGAGACAGAGACAGAGCCTCCCAAAAAGAAAACTAAAAAGTCTACAGACAGTGACAGTGGTACTGGTACTGATACACCTAAATCTACAACACCAACTAAAAAACAAAAAGGCAGAAAATCCAAGTCTAAATCAAAAGTTGCTAAAGTTTAGAAAAAATCCCTGCAATTTCAATCAAAACTTGATATGAAAACAATGTTTAAATTTTTTTTATCTTTTGACTTCTATCTCCATCTTGAAATAAAATTTTAAGTATTTTCAAATGCATATGCAAAATGATTGATGTTTTGTTTTGGAAAAATTAATTACACACAGAAAAAAATATTTGTTTATCAAGTTTATTTGTCAATCTAAACTAGTACAATCAAAAGATTGAAAATCAAATCAAGTCAAGTAATTTTTAACAAGCATTATAATTAATGGAAATGGCATTGTTTTTGTTGAATCCTTGTTTTTCAATAAACTTCATAATTTCTTCCATTGCTTTATCTTCTACATGCTTTTCTGTGCTCAAGATGTTCCATGTTTTCAGATTATTCTGGAGACAATTGGTTGTTAGTATATATTTTGTATTATCCGTCCAGCTCAAAACTAGTGTGGTATTGGATTCTAAATCACAATGTCAATAAAACAATTAACACTCTTCAACAACAACAATAATTTTATATAGTGTATTAACTTGGAACATTCTTATCAGCCGAAATTGCACAGGAAACTAAACCAAGACCAAGCATTTGACATTCCATTTCCACAGTTTTTCCAAATCCAGATACTTTATTCTCAAATATTCCAGTTTTCATAAGTGGACATAGTTTGTTTAGATCATCTTCTGGGGTTGGTGGATGTTGGAGCACAGTTTGAGCCATCAAGTAAAAATGCATTTTTGATGCTAATGGAACATAACTAGCTTTTGCAGCAAAACCCAATGCCTAGAGTTAAAGAAAACAAAATTATGAATATGAATATGAAATCCTAGATTTCCTTAGACAAAATTAATTACCCATTCAATGTTTAGGTCGTCCAAGTTCATTGGTTGCACATGTCCACATGAGCCTTCATCTGCATGCTCAAACCCTTGGAATCCTTCTCCAGTCCAAAAAATTGTGGAAACGATCATTCCAAACACAAGAACCAACTTCATTTTGCAGTAGAAGTTTACTTAGAAGAATTCTAATGACTCAGGATTGATATGATAGTAATTAAATTACTCTAATTGTAATTGTAATGTAACTCTGGAAAATGCTTGAAGTGAAGTGAAGTGATGAAATGTACACCTTATACGTGTTCCACTTTGCTCTCTTGCTAAATGGAATGGAATGGTCATTGTCCGGAGCTTTTTCTTGGCAATGGTTTCGATTTCCCATTTGTCACCTATTGTTCTTTAATTAAAGTTTTTTTTATTATTAGAATTATGATGACACGTAGACATATTTACATGCATTAATTTAAGACATCTTAAAGTTGAGCATACCAAATTATTGCATACATAACATACATACATGCATTACACTTTTTAGGATTTAGATTTAGAAGACATGCTTTTAATGCTATAAATCAACTAATCTTAGAGAACACATTAATGATAAGAATGATAAAACCAAAAAATTTAAGTTATTTTGTACAAGTACAACATACATGGTTAAAAATGAAAGAAATCGTTCAAAACCATAAGCATATTGATCAAGTGTTTTTTAGCATTATTTATTTATTACTTTAACCAGCATTACTCCATCCATCTCCATTCAATAAAACTTCAATATTCATGAAATTCCTGAACTCACGGTCACGAATACTAGAGTTAGATTTAATTGGAAATTTTCAAGTATGCAAATGCAGCTATGTAAATGTTTCCAAACTTGGACTCTTAGATTTGTGCTGAAACCAATCTAAGCTCTCGTTGTTTCCCAAACTCTTCATATAAATAGGTTCGATTAATTCATTTCATCAATTCAGTTACCATACCACTACATAGTTTTGGTTGGATTGATAATATAGTACATGTTAAAGTTAACACACTTCTCTTGAAATCCTTAATGGTCTTAAACCCAACGACTTTTGTTATCTGATTTTCTTAGATGTCCAACCGGAAGCGTAGAACTAGTTTCCAGAAATTTAATGCAGACTGAAGAATCCATTCAATTGAACTAACCTAACCCAAGGACCTTTGAGGTTATTTGAGGGGGCTAGAGAACCTGCCTCACTAGAACCCTATTGCTATTCTCCTTTCATGTTGGAATTCCAATACAAGGTCAAACACCGTGACCGTGGTGACAAAATTATCCAACCTTTTATCAACCCATACGTTCAACAAATGAAGACAATAGACTCAATAGTTCTTACTTCATTGACAATTTAATTCTGCAATCTGCATCAGTACTTAGTTGTTTAGAATTGTATAGTAGCAACTGCAAGGCTTGTACACAGTGTTGGTCTTTTTTCCACTTTTGGGGAGTTTTTCCCGTTCACTGGAAACAACTGGGAAAAACTGGTTTTAATGGGAAAAACTGGAAAAAACTGGTTTTAACTCAATCCCGCGCTGTTTTTTGTCTGGATAATTCAAATTTAGGTGGAAAATACTGGGAAAAACCTAGTTTTTCCCAGTGGAAAAAACTCCGAACTGGAAAATACTTCATTATTTTGCTGGTTTTTACCACCCTCTTTTTTTCCGGACGGTTTTAATCGGTTTAAACCGGAAAAAACCACCAATAAAAACCAGGTGGTTTAAACCAGGCCAACACTGCTTGTACATTATGTATGATTGAAGTATGATGTTGATGTATTGATGTATGATGGATTGAAGGATAAATCTGTGCTTCAAAGTTTAAAACATTAAGGAAAGAAAACTCTCATTTGATTTCGGATAATCTTTATAAGAGAGAACAAGTCCACAACTTTAGCTTAGCTAGCGTCCTTTTCAATTTAGTAAATCTTCAATAGAGAGCACTGGGGGCATACATGGGCCAAAAACGCAAAGCAATAACAAATTGCAAATTCCAATTGTCATTTTATTGCGCAATAAAATCAATTTCACTTGCTCGAGATTTTCCTGTCATTTGTAGTGCAATGCAATGCAACTAAGAATTTCAAGTTTAATTTCTTTAGCGAAAACTAATGCTCATCTCATCAATTTTGTTTACCGGAATCCTAGGGGTAGATTGTATTTGTATTTAACTTACTGTTGATACATTTATGCATTACAAATTCCAATTCCATATCTTTTGGGCATAATTTTAGGTGTTTGCATAAATCAAAATCCGACTCATTTTTCCATGGAAACCACAAACCTTTTCTGGAACTTTCAAATAACCAAACATAAACAAACTTTCATACTCTTCGCTTCTTCGTTGAAATTTTCCGTATAAAAGAGATGGATTTTTCCAGAATCCGTTCATTCATCCCCAGACATTTCCCGAAGGAACAACATCCCGTTCCTCGGAGGAATTTTTGTTTTTAACATCCGCTGGGGATTGGAGTCAGATGGAATTAAAGTATTTTCAGTTCAACATTAGGATATAGAATAAGTCTGTGGTAATTATCCAGACAAAGATTTTGGGGATTTTCATCAAAGCAGTGACGGCAAGGTTAGTTCAATTTTGGACCTTTTTTTTTTGGATTGCTACATCATCATTGCATTGGTACGTAAGTTGAAAAAATTAGGCAGGAGCAAAACAAGGAATAATAATTTATTTGTGTTTGTATGTCCAGGTGAAAAATTCCTTAGCTATGGAATAACAAACAACAAGAACCAGCACAGAGATCCAGAGGCAGAAAGGGATTGTTCTAATAATTCCAAGGAAATTGCTCCTCCATCCATGGAAATTCCGAAGAATAATGGTAAGCAAAAGAACTGGAAGCTTTAATAACTTTTAAGTATGGAATGTACGATAAAATAATTGTAATTCTACAGATTTCGACTGCGCTTCCGAAAGTTTCCTTGCTACAACTTTAGAATGTAAGAAGCTTATTGATACAATGGTTAATGCAGTACAATATCAATCACCATTACCACCAAATTTAGACAAATATTTGGATGAAGTTCTTGAACAGAAGAAGAAGCTTAAAGCTGATGCTGAGCCATTGATTTCTACTAGTACTCCTACTGCTTCCGATGAAGAAGAATTTCATGCTCCAATTGAAGCTCAAAATATTTCAGAACTTAATGCAAATCCATCCATGATTCAAGTAAAACCGTGTGACAAAAGTCCGAAAACCTCGAACCTCCCAATTTCCAAAGCTGAGATTTTTGCTATGATTGAAAATGCTAAAACCAAAGGAACTTTCGGAGAAAAGGCAACTGCAATTGGAACTGAAACTATTGGTATTGGTGCTGGTGGAATTGAAAAACACAAAATGAATTTACCAGTAATTGTGCAAGTACCATTGCCACATTTTCCTACTTCATATCGTCATTTTGCTCCAAAAACTTTGTCTTACTGACAGTATTGAAGAAGAAGATGGAGTAAACGTTTGGCGTGAAGCTCAAGGCATACGTGCCAGCATATAATAAGCTCAGGCCTTGCTAATGCCCAGGAAGAATTACAATCACAAAGTTCTCAAGGCTTAACAACTAATTTTGCTCCACAAGCTACTACAACCACTGCTCCTGCTTCAAAATCCAATGCCCAATACTACGAAGTCATTGAAGATGAACTGGATTATCTTCCAGGACAAATGAAACTGCTCCAGTTTCAGTGTTTTTAACACAAGACGAAGTTCCAATTA
>JAQGCY010001500.1:0-10448 GCA_034700645.1 Xenylla mediterranea
TTGAAGAAGATGAAAAAAAAAACTAAATATTTCTATGTAAAGTTGTTTCAAATGTCTTCTTAAGTTTAAGTTTTATTTTACCTTATACTTAGACTATATTGAGAACTGATACAGAAGAACAAAGTAAAATAATTATAATAAAAGAATAGCCGTCTGTCGTACTTATTTATACTCATCATGTCATAGTCATCCAGTTCCGTACCACCCGCAACATGCCTACTAATATTTACAATTACTATAGCTCTCTGTGTATGTCTATCATTGTTTGTTTTTTTGTTCCATAAATAAATATCTGATTCTCTTTCTTTCTCTATTGTATTGTCCTTTCCTCCTACTAGAGCATAGTCTGATTTGAGAAAAGAAATATGATTAAAAACATGAACACACTATTCTCTTTTTGTTGGTTTCTATTCTCTTCTTCTTGTTCTTTACAATGTCATTTTATATCATTTCCGCTTCTTTACTCACGACCATATATTTTACCATATTATGATTTCCAATAAACTAAACTATGGAAATAAACTTACTTTAATCCAATTCCCTTTCAAAAATAAAAGTCTCTCCTTTCTACAGGCCTAGCAAATGATGATTTTATCTCTTGGAGCAGAAAAGGTCGGTCGGTCGGTCCTGTTATGTTCCTTTTTTAAAGTTCAATGTCATCTTTATATTATGCTTTTATTTATTTATTTATAATATACACTTCTATCTCTATGTCCCTACCTAGACATACCAATAATGCAGTTATGCCAAAAACGTAAATTCACATAATAAAAAATGACATAGTTGAGGATTGATGACAAACTACTTATTAGGTTTACTTTGACTCGGAAACTCTCAAGCTTATAAAAGAAGCTCAAAATTCAAACAAAAAAACGCAAAGCTACCGTGGATTGGGATTAAATGTAAAGAAACCTTAGGAAATAAACTAACACCATCCCATACACACATGAGTAAATCAAAGGAATCCTCTAAAAAAATCAAAAGGATCAACTCAGTTCAAAGTAAATCCACTAATCTTAAATAAATGTGTCGCTCTTTGTAAAAACTCACGTCTGGTTTCTCTATTTGTTTATTTAATGCCACTGTAATTTTACTTATCTTTGAAAATGACGGATTGACTAGCCTTGCCTAGCTGTAGTAGCAGAAATATAGAAACTAAATAAAAACTTTCCCGTGAATCACGGGGAACGTGAGGTTTATTCTAAAAAGTATAAACTAAGAAAATAATTAATTATTGTGATTTATACGTTTTGAATAAGCTAAAGTAAGCTAAATAGCCCCCAGGTTCATTGAGTTAAATTAATTAGGATTTTTCCTATATATGGGAAGAAGTACTGGAGTGTGGAAGTATTAAGAGGGTCTTGATCTGTAAGTCTATAACTACAAACTAAAAAACTTAAATATTCGAAATAAGAAAAAGTAAAGAATACCCCTGAGTCCATATTTAAAAGAAATCAAGCTTCCCTTATTTTAATATCTAACATTTTAGAGGGTAGACTATAATAGTAGGAAGAACAGCACAAATGCGATATTAAAGCAGTGGGATTTGAGAGAAAAAAGATGCAAAGGTATTATGCAAAGTCAGACGGATAATTCGGAAGTTTTTTCTTCTTATAATATTCTGTTCAACTATATACATATAAACGGAGAAAGGATTTGTAAGAATAAGAATTCAGATTTCAAGCTATGCATATCAAATCCAGAATATTATAAGGAAAGTTTGAGCTGTTTCTAGTAGTTGGGAATATTAGATTTTGACATAAGGTTTTGGTCTGGAAATGCCTGACTATTAAACCTATTATAACATCTTATAATATCCAAGCTTCTCCTAATGTCTAATTTCATCATTTGACTCTTTCACCAAAATCACAAAAACATTCATTTTTTCATTACCTTTGCTCCCTTACCCCATCAAACTCAGTACTTTCTCTCCAGAACATAATAATCTTATCTTCCCTGACTTTTTCCCTATTTTTCTCTCTTTCTCATTTCATCTATTACAACCACTACCACCAATCCAATTGCTCAAAAACACTGATTTTTTTAGGGGTCTCTATCAGTGTTCAAGCATATGGTAAAACATCATTTCCATTCTAATTCCTGGCTCCAGCAGATAATATGCATGACAAATCGTATCCCTTAGATCTGAATCACATTACTCTAATGAGATTGTGTCTTTTGTTTCCTGTTTCATTTTTAATGGATTGGACTAGCAATTTTAATTTTCTTTCTTCTCCAAGAACCCTTTCATTTAAAAGGAGAAAAAATATAAAGTTTTATACTTTTATTTCTACACATGTTCCTTGTTTTATTTTATGCATATTTGGGAGGTTAAATATTAGATTGTATGTGTGTGTAGTGTAGGATGACTGAGTGGATGAGTAGATGTAGATGTAGATCTTTTCAAAATTAATATATAGGGAACCTAGAGACAGGCAGTTGAGTAGGAGAAAGAAAGGAAAAACAGCAGAAGAACAAGGAAATGAAAACCATTAGCTCTCAAGAATCGCCAGGTTGGATTGATCCAGTGAGAAT
Source organism: Xenylla mediterranea (assembly GCA_034700645.1). NCBI lineage: Eukaryota > Metazoa > Arthropoda > Collembola > Poduromorpha > Hypogastruridae > Xenylla > Xenylla mediterranea. Next base: position 2,536 of record JAQGCY010001500.1, read on the forward strand.
ATTAAAAACTTTTCCTTAAACTAAAGTAAGAAAATTAATTTTGGGTAGAAGAAAAAGAGTAATTAGTCTGAATGAGATATGATATGAATGTGAGTGGATGATGAAGAAAAATAAAAGTTTAAAGGAACCGAGGTTTACCTGGCTGTTGTGCAGTCTTTGTAAAGAACATCAAAATCATTGCACGACAAGAGTTTACATCGATTGACCCCTGGTTGAATTGCTCCAAGTCCACGAAGAATTCGGACTTGTTCCACATTACAAACAATTGGAATAATGTCTAGTCTCTTGAGCTTCGTGTACACTGTGTGTAGTCCTCCAACTAAATGTTTTAAAAAGAGTTCAAATGCTTGAGGCAAACATAGCATTGTGTCACCGTTGATAACAAACGCTGCAACTTTTTGTCCTCTGTAGTCAACCAATGTACATTCATTTGCACTGGGATCATTGCTTGGTGCTACTGGTGCTGGTGGACTACCGTAAGGATGACGATCTAATCCACGCTCATAGGATGAATTACTTCCAGAAAAATCATGGTGATGAAAGGATGCCGCGGCTGCAGCTGAGCCCATTGCATTTAATGCACTTAGACTTGCCAAAAGTCCTGGGGTCATGTTTTTAGCGGATGATGCAGCAATTGAATTGATCATATGATGAGCAGAGAGTGAGGTTGGTGGTCCTAATGGAGAGTTCCGGTCCATTGGTGGTGAGTAGGGTGTTTTTGACCCACCACGTGAGAGAGGAAGTGCCATGGGAGAAAGTGACTCACGGGACTCACCACTTGATTCACCGCCTCCAGATTCCATCGTGTGATCTATTTTCATCAACATTGGATGAGAAGCTGGAAGAGACCGGGTTCCTCCAGCTGCAAGGATGTAAGAATTGAGGTGTGTTAGTAACACACTGTTTAGGTTACAAGTTCCAATTTTGGATGATTTTTTGGAAATAATAGAATGGGTTTAATTCCTTGTGCTTTTAAAGCAATAAGTATCGTATAAATAGTATTCTGTTTATTCACTCATTTAGAGCTATTATTGTGTTCACTAAACTCATTCCCAATGTATTTTTATGCCTTATTCCACAAACAACAAAATTTCACCCCCAAAAACAATCCACAATACAATACAGCACAACCAGAGTCAAAGTATTAATAATAGCAATCGGCTTTCACTTTCTCTCTCTTTCTCTTCTTATGCACTCTTAACTTTTAGAACAATAATAGAAACTTTTTTGGGTTATTTTGTTTTTCTCTTTGCTATTGATATTGCTATTGTTGATATAATAGTTTTTATTGTACAACACAATATTGAGAAGCACGTGTTGTATAGTAAGTAAAGTATATTTTATTATCTTGTTTCAAACAAATAACACAAACAATTCAACAACAAAAAAGGATTCGAAAAAATCCTTTAGGTCAGGCTCAGGACTCGAAAAGGGTATGTATGATACGAATGAAGAACAGAAAGTATGTAATGGTTATGAAATGAATGATCGGATGATGATGATGAGGTTGTTGGGGATGAGAATTGAGATCCTTGGGTATGGTTTTTCAAAAAAGGAAAAAGGAACTATTAGTAGTCCTAGCTTTCCTTCTTCTTTGTAATGTTATTTTAAGGGAAGAGAAAAGTACTAGTAACAGTACCAGTAAGAATAGTTTGTTTTCGACTGTTCTTAATCTTATTATTATATTTTTTTTTCACCCTGGTCTATGAAGAAGGTGTATTATTTTGATGTTTGATGTTATTTAATAATAACTAGATTTCGTCCTGTGTTACTCTGATGATATTTGTATAATTGTAAATTGTAAGAGCAAAAATTACAAATATCAAATTACAGTAGGTGTAGGAGTTGTAGGCAGAGAGAAGTAGAAATGTGAAATGGCATTATGTTTAGGATTATACAGAGAGATGATGAAGAAGGAGAATGAAGAAGAAGAAGTCAGAAGAATAAGGGAAGGAAGATGAAATTGAACATTGCATTCGTGATTCGTATTGTATTATTATTATTAACAATTGGAATTGGAAGCTTGAAGAATTGGAGTAGGAATAGGAATAGTAATAGTAACAAACAACACACACAAAAAAAAGTTATTATAAAGAAGTAAGTGGATGGATATTATATTGAGAGATCTCTTTTATGCTCACAGTTCTTCTAACTGTTGTTTTCTGTATTCTGAAGTTGGAAAATCCTTCTTTTGCGCAACCCAAACCCCAAACCATTGGTTCTTGTTCTTCCAGACGTTACGCCTTGATGTAGTTGGATTGGAAGAAGGAGCATCCGAATTACATGAAAAAATATTGTGATGACAAAAAATATCACAATTGAAGGCGGATTCTTGATGAATCTTTCTCGTCCTTCTTCCTCCATTCATTCCGTTAAAAATAAGTAGAAATAACACAATTCAATACGATACGAACAACAGAACAACAGAAGGACACATATCAAGTAAAAAGTAAAGAGAGAAAGTAAGTAACAAAGAAAGAAAGTAAAATTGCAATCAGACAAAAACACCACCACTTGATTTCCTCTCACCTGTCCTGTCCTCATACCTAAACCTTAACCTAACAACATACATAGATAACTAATTGCCATATTTACTTTCTATCTAAGTTGTTGGATGATACAATACAACACGCGTGGAGGAAATCCTTGCAAAACTAAACTAAGCTGCTTTCACCAAGGCCCAAAGACCCCTATATTCCATAGCTTGGCTCTTCTCTTGTGTTGTAACAACTTTCAATGAAAAATGATTACATGATACGTATAATATTGCATATGTACATAAGCATGACCTTCCTTTATAACTTTTGAAAATATTTTTTAGGTATGGCATGGCAAGGCATGCTTACGGATATGGTAAACATATTTTCTTCTTGGAGAAAAAAAAATTTTACACGGAGATTGAGCTGCTAAGAGCTTGTTGTTTATAGAATGGAGAAATTTTACTTCATACTTAAAATGCAGCAAGCAAACTATGTTGCAATAGCAATAGCTCACAAAACTGGTGAATTTTTAAGTATGCTGAGATAAATGCTAAGGACAATAAACCGTCTTCATTGTACGTAAACGTAACAAACAATCAATATTCATATTTCGTGTAACTGTGATTTGTATTTTATTTTACTAATATGATAGTTTAAATTAAATCAATTTAAGTACTTACTTGACCCGTTCATTGAATATTTGCAAACTCGTATCTAATGTACAAGTAAATTATGCACGTTTGAACTTATTTTTTTTTTGAAATTACTTTAGGTGTCTTTGACTTGACATGAAACTTGCCTGCAACCTGATTTTCTGATTTATGGCTCATTACATTAGTATTTCATTGGAAAATTGTAACAGGGAAGACAGATGATGCCCTCCCCATAAAAAAATCATTCTTTTTTTTTCGAGTAAGAAGATCTAATTTAAAAGGGCAATATAGTAAGCGGATTTTGAGGAGTGTAGTATAAATAACTGCAAAATACCTGAAGCTTAATTCTTTCCCCATCTTCTTCAAATCACTGGATTTTAATTTAAGGCGTTGTTTAAGCGGTTCTCCCTATATTTTCTAATCCGTCCATCACGTACTTTCAACAACTGTCAATAAATAAATGCAGGATTTTCAGTTATTCCCATACCTTACTTATTACTTACATTAGGAATAATATGTAACCAGATCCAAATTCCAAACTCAATAATAAATTCTTAAAAATCAATCATCCTAAATGGTAGCTTTAGGGATTTATTCAGCTTTAAATTACTACAATGAAAATTTTCTGCAAAACTAAAATTAATTAATATTAAAAACTCTTGATGTTTTTGATAACATTTTTTTCAAATAAAAAATCCCGACTAGAAAAATGAATTAAACTCAATCTCATTGTTTTTTATTATTTTATTTTCTTTTGTTCATAATAATTATAACTTTGCTCATGGTTATAATATAATATTTTCATTTCATACTTTAATAATAATAAAAAAGAGAGGATAGAAGAGAAGAAGAAGAAAAAAACTCAAAATACCATGTAATTATCTTATATTCTTTTTTATTTTTTTTTTCATGGTTAAAAGAATTTAGTAAAATAGGTGTATCTGAACATTTGTTTTTCCTGGCTACTTCATACTTTCAATTATTCCTTGGGCAAGCTATATTGTATTGTTTTGTGGATATGGTATATGGAATATGAAACAAAAATTTAAAAATTACAACCAATTATATTTGTCTCTAATTAAATAAAACATAATATTATTATTTATTATTCTGTCAGTGCACAGCACACATATCAAACAAAGCCACAATCAAAATCAACAGTTCAATTGCAAGGGGTTATCTATCTTCCAAAGTACAAAAAAGTCCCAGACAAAAATCTTATTGTTTAGTGAAATGATTTGTCCAAGCCAAGTTTCGCTGAATTTTCTCGTTAAACTAAACAGAATCTTTTCAATGGAGAGGCCGTATAAGTGATTTCTTTTCTGTATTTTAGCTCGATAGGCTTAGAGATCCTCTCCCCAAATCGAAAGCAAAAGATCCGTGTTTTTTCTACAGACATGAAAATGAAAATAGCTAAAGCAAAGCTTGTGTATAAATACGTAAAAATGTTAAACCAGTAATAATGCTTACACTATTTTGTCTTGTCTTTAAAACTTAAATCTCACCTTTTACTCTAATTTTAGCAATAATTATGTTTTGGTATAACGTACTTACAAGATTAATGACTTAGTTTAGTTTAGTATCATATACTTATAATTGATGTCATAAATTTTGATGAAATATTTTATAAATTTGTGAGTGAATGAGTGAATATCTCTAATTTCCTATTCAGACAGAGACTAGTATCATGAGATCAAGATAAAATTACAAATTATATGAAAAACATTAATGAGTACCGCAGAGAGAAGTATTGTATTATTTTCTAATTCATGAGTCTTTTGTATTTTCAAGATGAACCCACTTCTATTCCATCCTCTTTGGCTTATCAATATCTATTCTTAGTAACAATAAATGAGATTCTATGATAGTTATTAGTCTACTATAATAGACTCAGCATAGTTTAGTAATGCTCATCAATTTTGTGGACTTTTCACCTCTGCCTAATTTATTCACGTATGGTACAGTAAGGATGTCTCCCGAAAATTCTAAAATGTAAAACCCGGGAGCGAGCGAGCCACATTTTTTGATACACGAGACTTCCAGTGACACTCAGGATTAGCCTATTGCAGTGCCCGTGGATTTCACTTCAAATAACACAATAATATACCTGAATTACATATTATTCATTTCCGCTCAGTTATCAATATGAACCGTAGTAATAGAAAGCGATGGGAAGACGAAGATTTGGAGAAATTCAACAAAGTTAAGCAATCTGTAAAAGCAGTTCGTGATCAAATGGTTGGGGATAGTAAAACCGGAATTGATCCTGATCCAAGGTTTGTTGCCAAAGTTGAATCTGGTTAAATCGGTTCAAGACGGCTACAAAGAAATGAATACCTGGTTACAGGTACTTACATTGAGTTTTAAAATTTTGATATCAACAAAATCAAGTCTTTCCCTTTTCTTAGGTTATTGAAGAATGCCGGAAGATGAGAATTGAAGCATTCAAAAAATCAAAAATTGATCAGGCCAAGGCCTATATGGCTGGTTTAAAAGCTAAACAGAAGGAAGCTAAAGCTCCAAACTCAAAGGCCTAATACTATCAATATATAATTCAAATGACCTGTTTTTCTACCATAGACTGGAATACATCATTGCAAATCTTAATTTTCCTACTTAAATTGGTAAATAAATTTAGTATTTTTCTCCTGAAACCCAAAGTGATTTGTATTATACGGTTGAATAAGCAGTACAATACATTATACTTTTATCAGATCATCTGTATAAATTAAACCGCACCGTACTTGTCTCGTACTCTAATGTTCTATTCTGGCTATTTTAATAATGTTAAAAAACGGAGAATTTTTTTTATACAAGTATTTTATATAAAATGATACATATTACGAGTAGGACGAGACTAAGGAAATAATATAATGAAAACTGCAAAGTAATGCAAGCATCATTTTTCTAATTTGATTTCATTTCACATGATAATGGTGATTTCCATTTCATATTCCTTCAACACAACACAAACTAAATCTTCCTTTTTTTACTGATTTTCTGTGGATTTTTTTTTAAACTGCCCTTTTTGCCTTTCTTTCCCAGTGGTACGTACGTAATAGTAATCATCAGTTCAAGAGATCTGTTACATTTCCCTACTCTTAGGGAGTTACGCACGCGATAATTTTTCATCGATGATACCATAACTCTCAAACTGCACTCGCATCACTAAAACTATTCCTAAACAATTTACATACATTTCGAATAATACAATCAAAGTATATTTTTTATATTTAGGTTTCTGAACTTTATATCTAATAATATGAATATAGATATAGTAAACATTTGGTTTTTGGGGTCGTTGTTAGAATTAGATTTTTTTTGCGTATTCATTCTTAGACATTACATGATATATAGTACTCATCGTCAGCACAGATTGATTGCATTGAATTCTGTGATCATGATCCTATTCTAATGTATGATATTTTTGTCCATGTGTAAATACATTGTACAAATACAAAAAGCTATAATAGATTAGAATTTAAGCTTTTGAAATAGTGGAAGAAAGAAGAGTCATCATTTTCATTTGTGTTATGTATGTATTGATATATTTTAACATTTTATGAACAAAAAGAATTTTTTGGAGAGAATAATATAATAGATTTGGTTGGACTTATAGTAGTACATGAAAAATAAAATAATAAAGGATTTTTGTAAATTGAGTATGATATACAAAGGCAATATGCAAGTTTAAATCTTAGTTTTTCATCTATTATAATATTGATTTGATCAAATATATGTGTAGTATAATATGTATGTTATGAGTCACGTTGTGATTATTATTGGTGCTCAGGAATAAATCTGCATACCAAACCATGCTATAACTATAACTAAACTCCTTTTTTATTTTATATTCATCATATTCCTCTCTCTCTCTTCTTTCTTTCTTTCTCTCTTTGTGTCTATTATATTATATCATCTCTCATTTTTTTTTCAAATAATATTGTTAAGGACTTTTTATGATGAGATTGTGGAATCCCTGACTGATTTTTATTTTTTTTATTTTAGCAAACTAATCTCTCAAATACTCATATTATCTTCTCAAACTCAAAGCTCCACACAAAAAAAAAGTAGATAAAAATATAAATGCATGCATATTGCATACTTTAGTTTAGTAAACATATTCTCAGTTTCAACTTCAAGAGCCACGTAGCATAGTATTTCTCCCTTTGTTTTTTATTATCTCTTTTTCGTCTTGTTCTTCTTCTTCATCATCACTTTTTGATATAAAACACGTAGAGTAAAGGAATCAAGTCCTTGTATCTCATTAAATTAACTACAAGGAGAACCAAAAGCAGCATATTAGACAAAATATATGTATAAAAAAGAAGTAGTACAATCATAAACAAAATCCCTCTTCAATACTTACTTACTTTACTTTCATTTCATCTACTAAAAAGAATCTTTCTTTTATTATAACGTATTATATTATTCCTTCAATCCTTAAATGTAAATATAGACCATTATAGTCCAAAAAAGCTATAAAAATTACTTACCTACCTACCAAAGTAATTTTTATCTTTAAAAAGAATTGTTCTTCTGCATAATAATAATCAAAAAAAAAATACTTCCAACCAATTTTATTAAGTTTCATAGAAATTATTTCTATCGTCCATCTTCCAGTTGGCTCTTTACTACGTGCAGTACAGACAGAGTCAATCGTAGTATAAGGAGATTGGATTTGAATTTTTTAAGTTTTGTTTCAGTACTATTCATAAGTCGTGCGTAACAAGAAAACCTGATTAACGTATCATCATCATGTGAAACGATTCTTCGAAGT
>JAQGCY010001501.1:0-10445 GCA_034700645.1 Xenylla mediterranea
ATAATTACAGCTAAACCAGCCAAAACAGAGGGTCCAAGTATTTGCCAAAGAAAGTAGTAGGCTACACCGATTTGCATCGGGGCTAAAAAATAAAAGTAATTAAATGCAATCTCTAAATCAAATATACCAATGAATTGCTTACAGCTCCAAAGGTAATTTACAAATGGAACATTATCAATAATTTTCTGAACATCCACAGACATCAAGTTTACTATTTCTCCTAAAGTTGATGCTAGATAATCGGATTATTTTACTCATTAGGCTATTTTTCAATCGAGATAAGCGGGGCATTTGTGAAATTCTGTTACCTCGTTTTGCAGAATTTGATATGAGCAGAGCTTTTCTATAAATCTGACTCACAAGTACAGTTTTAACCCTCATCCCTGTCATATACATTCGATGCGAATATTGAGCCATTACTAAAGTTTGCAAAAATGCACTTAGGAACATAATAGCTGCGTATAGGTATCCCCTCCATATAAATTCATTTTCAAGGCTTCCGTTCGTAGGTGTGACGAAGTCGATTAATAAGCTATAGAGAAATATTAGGACCATAAACTTCTTTTAGGAAACAATTAGTCAATTAATAATGATTACTTACTCTAAAATCTGCGGAGACACAAATACCAATAAATCAGGAATGATTTTTAACAGCGCCCCAAGAAAAAATGTGGTGCCAAAGGTTTTCAACAATACTGGCAGTATATTTATTCTTTCCTTGTCCGTTTCATTTTCCTTAAGCTTGTGGGACATGTCAATTCCATCAAGTTTACTGTAGGCTGCTTTAACCACCGTAGTTTGTGAAGAATTTTTTGATTTTTTGATAATCTCATTTTCCCAATTTTTTCTATACTGTGGCACAAGAGCCACGGATCTATCCTCGTAATTAAGAGTCCATAAATCTTTAAAATCCAATGCCTTGCGATATCCACGTATAGCCAAAGTATTAAACCAGTGAAACAATAACTTGGAAATGTATGAGGAAGATTCTTCAGGGCAAAGTTGTTGCTTGTTTTTATACTACGTATGGGAAAGGTAAAAAATGTCAGTTAAGCAAATATTGGGTAATTAATCATTTAGCTATCATGCTTTACATCAGTAATTCCATAAGGTTCTCCATCAACAGTATACAATGGGCTTGTATCTGCCCAACATGAAAGTACAAAATTACATAGGATAAATCCATAGGACACAACATTAATGATATATCGAATTAAATGTTGGGATTCGTCTTCAACATCCTGGAAAAAAATAGAAATAGACAATTATAACCATATTAGATTCATCATTTTTTAGATAGTTCTAGTACTCATAAGCATAACGTATTTACCAATGGAAAAATCAAAGAACGGAACCTTATACTATCAGTTAATGCAAGTAGTAACCAAAATATAAATTGAACACCAGAAGACCGAACTCCTTTCTTTCTTGAGTTTTGAATTAAGATTAGTAATAAAATCTATAACGATAACAAACGTGCATGAGTGATTTGATTTGTTATTAATAATTTCAATATCAAAATCAAAAGCGATCAATGATTTACTATTTCTATTACTTACATAGGTTACTATTCGTATTGCCGGTGTAATGATATCAACTGGATAAACTTCTCTACCACTTTCCTCATCAACTAGTAAATTATCAACTAGGAGCCCACCTTGTAAAACCCCTAATAATAAACATATTAGGCTTTTTGTCACATTGAGTGGACTCCATGGAATGTTTCGTGCTTTAGATTGGGAACCATAATAAATGTCTGTAAGCGTAAATAACCATATGAAACCATGTGGAATCCATGACAAAACTGTTTCTTCAAAACATGGAGTAAAATATGGGTTAACTGTATTCCATGTTAGAGTTAAGTTCTATAAATACAAAATAATAATATACAGATACATTTACAACCACAATTAAGATAATTTTAGATCATGCTTAAACTTAACTTACCCAAAATTCCGATCCACAAAACTTATCCATAGTTTATTTTCTTATTCTTACTGTTATAGGTTATAAGAAACTAAAACTAAACTAAAGTAAAAATCAAAAGACCTTCAATTCAAGCAGTCCAAAAATTTTGTAACTGAAGTAGAAGCTTTATCCAATACTCCAGCATGTGCATGTTTATTCCATTGAATTGAAAGACAAATTTTTTTTCTTGCTTCTTCTTCTTCTTATTGAACAAAGCAAAAAACCTTAAAGAAGCTTCTATTGCTATTCTGCTTGTAATTGTATTAATTTGTTAATTTTTTCAGGGACGCTCGCTCTTGAGTTTGAGTTTATGAATGACAAGCAATAGTAATTGTAATTGCAATGCAAACACTTAGCGTGTCTATTCTATATTATTTTTTTCCTCGTCGGATAAATAAAATTGATGGAACTGGATTTACTTTTTCAGTTTGTAATTATTGTAAAATAGGACATAGAATGGATATAAGGTTGAATGAATATTGGAATGAAAATTATTAATTGTGCATTCCACATGCCACAAATTGCAAACCCAGACAATATTGTGTCAATTATAATAAAAATAGAGTGGAATGGCTAGCTCAGCTTAGCTTATTGTAATGTAATTGTTGGGTCTGTCCGTGTTTATTCGATCATCCGCAACTGAATAGAAATTCTGAAGCAGTTTAATGTTTAGACAATGAAAATTAAAGATACACATTCAGAATAAAAGAATGCTTTTTTATCATTTAGATACATAAAAATAAAACACATTTTTGGAGCATGGAGCATGAAGCATTGATAACTATGCCAGAGTCACATATGACATCATACATGGATTCATTGATATTGATAAGAAATTATTATCTCAAATAATAACAACTTGGCCAAACTAAAGCAAAGCATGCATGGTATTGGTAGTTATAGTTAACTATTCAAATCAAAAGTTTCAGTGTGTCATTCACATGACCATTCAATTTCAATAAAGTCGATAAGATACAGGAGTCGAGGGATGGTAAATGATAATAATACTTGAATTAAGTTAATGTTTGAATGCTATTTAAATGTAATATCAATAGCAAATACCAATATCGATCGTACCAAACCAAGTCCAACACAACATAACGAACGTGTAAGGAAAATACTAAATATTATTCCAGATTGCCTGAACAATTATGGAAAGTTGTGAAGGTCTTATCTCCAATGCTCGCCCTTACTAACTTGTACAGCGATAATAAGGATAAGGAAAAAAGTAAACAGTAAATTCTATGAATTTTATTTTATCGCATTTTCATTCAATCCATTGAACAATCAATAACAATGGTGCGCTAATGTACGTATAATTTAATTTTATCAAAAGAACAATTTGCTAATTTTTTAATTAACGACTTTAAAATAAATATTATGAATACTAAAGCTGGAAATCTTTAAATTGCGTTTAAAACTAATTCCGATCTTGGCAAAATATCTTTGTACACTCTAGCTATATTTTTAGTTTATACATTATAAAATGCAAGAGTTTTTTATTGTTGTAGGTAATGTTAAATATCGCAAAAAAATATTTATATTTATCTTAATACAAAGTTCAAGGAAATTAAACCTTTAGTCATATCAACATGCATGTTATGTTTGTTATAAAGTTGACTATGGTCGTGGTTAATCCTTTTAGACAGACTCCAAATGTAATTAATAGTCCCAGCAACAATTTGCTAGTTGTTATCGTTGTAAAGTAGAAGTTGTCATATCACCCACGCCACAGAACTTCTTAGATAACTTTTTGATCTTTTGCAGTAAAATATCATCAAGCAGTCAAGATTAGGCTAGAATTAGTTGAAACTTTTAGGATAAAAAAGTAGAGCATTTATGAGGACGTGCAACTTTGTACACCACAAGTACACTTCCTCGACATTAGTTAAACCTTTAGAATGTTTGTCTTTGAAAATGTCTGAGAAAATAAAGTATAGAGTTCTTCTTACGGGTGCTTCAGGATTCGGTGGCTCACATTGCTTAAGACATCTTTTACATAATACGGATTGGGAATTTGTTTGTCCAGTAACATTTTCTCATCATGGACTTCCAGAAAGAATTATTTATGCTTTATCAAAAAATGGTGAAATTAATTATTCTAGTGAATGGAAATCAATTTACTGGGATCGTGTATCAATAATTAAATGTGATATTTCAACTCCAATAAATGATATTACAGCTAAACGGATTGGTCGAATCGACTATATTATAAATTATGCTTCGGAATCTCACGTTGACCGTAAGATTTCAGAACCTGTAACTTTTATTCGCAATAATGTTGATGTCATTTTAAATCTTTTGGAATTTGCTAGGAACCAGTTATTACCAGGCCTTAACCACTTCCATCCTGAATACTTCAATATGAAGTATTTTGGGTAATTGGCCCAGGCGCCGAAATACATCTATATGAAGGATTTTTGCTTGTAAGTAAGGATGAAGTTTATGGGCCAGCAGGCTTAAATTACAAGCATCAAGAATGGGATCCAATTATCCCAAGTAATCCATACTCCGCATCAAAAGCAGCTCAAGAGGCCATTGGAATTAGTTACTGGAGAACCTTTGGAGTCCCACTAGTTATTATTAATTGCATGAATTTAATTGGCGAGACACAAGATCCCGAAAAGTTTATACCGTTGATAATAAGGAAACTGAGAAATTACGAGACTGTACCCATACATGCGGAATCTGAGGAAGTTATTGGCTCAAGATTTTATTTACATGCAAGAAATTTAGCTGATGGCATATTATTCTTAATTAATCGACCTGAGGGAATTACCAAGTACTCTACAGTTACCAGAACCCCATGTCCAGACCGTTGGAATATTGTTGGGGAAAAGGAAGTTAACAACTTGGAAATGGCTCGAATGATATCAAAAATTATGAAACTACCTTTAAAATATGAACTCATTAATTTTCACTCTTGTCGCCCTGGACATGATTTGAGATATGCATTGGATGGTCATAAACTTGAGATGGCTGGATGGACTCCAAGAGTAAAATTGGAAGAGTCACTAGAAAAATTAGTTTCTTGGACTGTTGAGAAACAATTATGGAATTAGGAATTTGAGTTACGGTTTAGTAGAATCACAATTATTCAGAATCACAACAGAAATCAAATATTTTCAATAATGTTCTTTCTACCTATTAAAATCTCCTTTTTGAAATTGTTGTTATGCAAAATTGAGGGGCACAATAAAAGATGTAAAATTCTGCAAAAATGATTGTTTTTTTTTACTCAATATTTCCGTAATTTTATCGTATTGTTCTCATAATCCATTGTAGATGTAGAATTACAACTCGGAGTCAGTATCATTTCATGGCTCATGGTAAGATCATTTTTGTCGAGCGGCTTGTTCCATTAGCCGATTAAAACTTGCTTTTCCAGTGTTTTCCACAAGTGTTCTAAATCGTCCTCCTTCGATCTGAAGGAGATCGAACGGATGACCAAATTCCTGTAAATGGTTACAAATTATAATACACAAAATAAACCTATTTGTTTTAATTTTCCAAACCAATTGTTACCTCAACCTTCCCCTTTTCAATAAAAATAATTTTGTCTGAACCGACGACGGTGTCGAGAAGATGAGCAATTGTAATCACAGTGCAATTGGAAAACGAGTCGGAAATTAATTGCTGAATTAAATTCTTGGTACTAATAAAAGTATAAAGAAGGTTTGTTTAAATCTGTAAAAAAAATAATAATAATAATTCGCATAATATGTCCCTCTTACTCAGGATCTAAAAATGCTGCTGCTTCGTCCATAATAACAATTTTGGATGGGCGTAATAATACTCGAGCAAATGAAATTAGTTGACGTTCTCCAACACTAAAATTCTTCCCACCCGAATCCACTTCTGTCCCGAGACCCTTAGACTTCACGAACCTTTCTTTTAAGCTAACTTTCTCTAGAACTTTCCAAATTTCTTCATCTTTGTATATGTCAAGGGGATCTAAATTGTTTCGAATAGAACCAAGAAATAGTACAGGATCTTGTGGAATAATGGAAATTCCTGTACGGAGATCATGAAGACCCAAGTATTGTGTGTCAATATTATCAATATGTATGTGTCCCAACGTTGGCTCAATCAATCTTAACATTACTGACACGAGGGTCGACTTTCCAGCTCCTGTTCGACCAACTAGGCCAATCTGTAAAAACAAGATAAAGAAGAAAGAAACCAGAAGGGAAAAATGCAGTTTTTACTTTCTCTCCCGGTTTTATTTTACAGTTGATTCCCTGGAGAACGGGAGAAGATTCTTTGGAGCCATAATGGGCAATCACACCATTCATGTCAATTTTTCCTTCATTTGGCCATCCAGACGGTGAAAATCTGCCTGGAATATGAGAATAAAAAAAAATTGTTGACCACATTTCTAGCAAGCATAATCAAACCTCTGTAGGAGAGTGGGGCTTCAGATGGAATATTCATGTACTCCATAATTCTTTCGAAAGAAATAAAAGAAGTCTCCATGTCCGTTGATCTTAGGATAATAGTTGGGATTGACTGGATAATAAGAAGACCTGAGGTCAAGGCCAACCCAACCTGTGACCCATCTGACATCAATAACACGTTTGATTTGTAAGTTTAAACCCGAAGTAGTAGAATTACAGTACTTGCTTACCCACATCCATGAATGTAAAAGAAGCTAGGAGACAGAAGAAGTAAATATTTCCTATCCAATCCACGGTTCCTGCTAACCACATCATGGCGCCTGTTAGGCAATACGTAGTTGAAATATGATTGTTAACTCTGGAAAGAAACTTATCCATAAAATATTTTTGGGCCTTGAATGTCCGTATTGTACTCAAACCATGGAGCGTTGAGTCAAAATCAGAGTAAATGGGGCTGCGAGCTGATAAAAAATATAAGTGATAATTAATAAAACATTTTTCAACCTTTTAAATGCACTTACATGTTGCCTGTAGACGACGTAAAATTCTTGCTGCTGGTAGTGCAAATTTTCGAACGAAGAGAGCAGCTACAACTAGAAGGATTCCAAAGAGTAACATAATTGGACTCATGGAGAAGACCAAAACTCCTGCTCCAATGTTTTGACAGATTAACTATGTGCGTAAATTGCAGAGATCCAATGCATTACTTCTTTCCCACAAAACACAAAACTTCCATCAAACTCACGGTCATAATCATTCCAAGTCTATCTGGGAATTCTTCATCCATAATCCCTGTGTCGGTGGAAAATCTGTTCAATATCCTCCCAGTTCCATTGGTTTCAAAGAATGAGAGTGGAGCTAGTACAATGGATCTAAGCATTCTGTCATGCATATTTTGGGAGGCTCTGAGTGTGATTCCATACAACTTGAGGTACATGGCCGTGTCAAAAATTAGAAACACTATTAGAAGTACCACGTACTCTCTAATAAAATAATTATCCTCTTCTGGGCTACCCGCTTCAGTCCTGTCAAGTCATTCATAATTGAAGTTTCATTGCATTTATGTACTAACTAGGAATTATTTGATACCATAATTTGAGCCAATAGTTTGTATAATTGTAGAAGAATTGAGAGAATATCAGTAAAATTATGAACAGAATAAGTCCTCCGATTGAACTACCAAGTCTTAAATATTTCCAGTATAATTTCAACTCCATGGACGAAGTTCCACTTGTCTCTTCGGTTTTTCTTGAGCTTCCTTCAACTCGGGTTTTAAAGGTGCCATAGGATTTGGGTTCATCTATTTGTAAAGCAGGAATATCACCTTCTTCGCTTTCTTTTTCAAGAAGTACGTCCAGGTCAATTGGCGTTTCTTCCTCATTGCTCTCCGTGCTGCTCCCATAATGGATACTCATAATAACGTCCATGGATCCTCGGCTTAGTATTTCTCCATTTTCCATATAAATTATTTCTTTGCAACTGTCTAGATGTTTCAGCTGTGAAGAAACGATAATGACCAACTTGTCTTTTAATAGTCCACAAATCACTTTCTCGTAAATTGATTTTGTAACACGGGCATCCAATGAGCAAAATGGATCATCCAACAAGTACATCGAGGAATCCGCATAAACCCCTCTTGCCAGTTGAACCCTAGCTCTCTGTCCTCCACTAAGAGTAACCCCTTTGTCACCAATAAACGTTTGATCTCCGTCTGAAAAACCCTCAATGTCATTCATCAATTCGGTACACCGCAGAACTTGATCGTACCATTCAGGCTTGAATGGTAGACCAAATATAATATTGTTTCGAACGGTGTCCGGAAAAATAGTTGGCGATTGAGAGCAATAAGCTCGGCTTCCACTGATATGAACATGACCATCGAGTGTCTCCAGTTCTTCAAGTATTCCTTGTATTAATGTTGTCTGAAAATAATAACTCAACTTTAACAAACACATCCTTATCTACATAAGTACTTCTATGTACTTACTTTTCCAGCTCCGACAGGTCCAACAATTCCAACATGGTCTCCTGATTTTGTCAACTGGATATTAATATTTTTTACTGCGAAGGATGAATGGGATGACTTCCATCCACAGTAGAAATTCTTTATCAAAATCATTGGTTGTCTAGTCGGTACTTCAACTCTGGGTATTTCTGGTTTAGTTAAAAATCCCTAAAATGAATATTTCTTTTAATGGATAAGAATAGTTTATTAAACTTCTTTTTCTTTACTTGGATTCTTTCTAATGAAACGTAAAGTTATGAGATCCCAGCAAATGTTTGTCTAAATTGTAGAAAAATTTTCTCACTCAAGTATCCGAAAATGCTCACAATTACAAATATCTGTGGAAAAAATTTATATATAAATGAACGACTTATTTTCTCCTCTCTAACTACTTACATTTTTGGCTGTGACCTCGATCCCACCGTATTTCAGAAAAACAAATATGGTTAATATCACAGCTACTTTTGATAAAGCATCTAACATTGATCGATAAATAGCCGTAACACGAAACTTTTTTCTGATATATTTCAGTTCTTGTCTGGAAACAACAAATGCTATAAATTGACAAATAGTTCTCAACTCCGCTACGCTCATCTTTCCTTTCCATACTTTCTGGCATCCGAAACAAAGTTGTAGAAGGGTTTTTCCCAAGCAAATAATTTAATTAATGAGATCCCATTAACCAAATCCCCCAAGAACTTAAATCTAACATCCATTTTCTTTGCAGTTTCACGCCGAATTCTTCCAAACCATATTCCAATGAGCCCTAACAATAGAAAACAATGAATGTACTCAAAGTCAAATTCCATTTAATCATTGTTCCTTACTTAAAACAGGAACAATTAGAATAATGAATAAAATCCCTGTAAGTCCTGACACCCCAATAAAATAGTACAAATAAATAGTTGTAAAGAGGAGCTGAGCTGGAACGGTAAAAATCAGTGGAAGTGCAAATACATAAGTGTCAAAACGGTTGACATCATTTGTAATTAAATTAGAAATCTCTGACTCTCCCCCACCCCTATATTTATTTACATTGAATTTTAACACCTAAAAAGGATAAATTGATTAGCTCAGCTATAAAATGAAGTAACGGTTTTTTCACATGGTACTTTGTCATAAATAAGATAATAAAGGGCTGAACGAATTCGTAGTCCAACTCTTCTTTGAAAAAAGGAGCAAAGTGGACTAAGGCTACTGAATATGGTAATACAAACTACGAGATTCATTGTGACTGTAATTCCATAGCTCGTTTCTCTGACCCTGAGATTATCCCCTCCATCTTTAGTATAGTGTGCAATAAGACATCCAACCAAGTGAGCTTCCAGAATTCTACGATAAAAATATTAATGGTTGAGTCAAAAGAGAGCAATAATGAATTGATTAGTAGTACATAATATAATATCACCTTACTGGATAAGACAAATAAAAACTACATGAATAAAAACAATTGTTAAGTAGTCTTTGATACAAAACCGAATAACGGATTTGTATAGCCTGGAATTTTTTCTTTTCCTTTCTTCCTCCCAAAGAGTTTCCAGTTTTCGCCCTAAAACTTCTATGGAATCTGTGGAAGGAACTGGAGGAATGAAGGAATCAGCCTTTAAATCATCTGAACCCCGATATCCTTTTACTATCATCGGAATCACCCATCTGTAACCAATTCAATTTGATAAAATGAAATTTAGTCATAAATAAAACGAGAATTACTTACAAAAAGTATAGTTTAGAAAACCAACTTCCATTTTCTCGTGGATTCTGAGTTCCGTTCTCATCCTGGATTGATTTTGACTCGCTGAGTATTTTTGGAATCATTTTTATTGACTTTACGTAACTCAACTTACAACAGAATCTGACTTTAATTGAAGGATATATCAACAGTTACAGAATCCTTGGATCAAAGATACATTCCATCTACTATAAGTTATAAAATTCCAGTCCAAAGCAAAAACCGGTTACAAAGTATTCTTAAAATTGTTAGCATCAAGAATCAAGAGAAACATGAAAACACTAAAGTTGTTTAAAGCCTGCTGTGACACTGTTGCTATGGAAAATATATTTACAGCTAGCAATAG
>JAQGCY010001502.1:0-10443 GCA_034700645.1 Xenylla mediterranea
ATTTGCTAAAAAACTTTCTCCATTAAAATTGTGCATGGGCTTGGAATTCTGGGCCGTGGAGTAATAAGTACCTGGTCTTGGGGGATCAATCATTGAAATGAGCCCTGTAAATCTCAATTTTGCACCATTTGTTAATACAGTTTCCATATTTTCTGGTGTAAACATAAAACCACTTGGATAGTCTTCCAACGGTAATCGAAAGTCAGCAAAGCCTGCAATATAAAAATCCGACAAACCATGAATCGTCATGTTGATTTCCGTTAACTGTGCCCGGGATACCTCACCTATTACCCGTTCACCTAGCGATCCTAAATTTTCATACACCGAATTGAATTTAATCTTCAAATCTTCTGAAAAATCGATTTCTTGATCATCAATAATTATGGTACTACAGCAATTTACAATTCTTTCCGGTGCACCCTACAAATAGAAGTCATTAGTTAAGAACCTTATGGAGAATTGGAATCGGACTAACTTTTATGACGAGTAGATAACGCTGATCTTCTGTATTGCTCATATCATGAATAGAAAATTGATATTTATTTGTTGAATTAAAAGGAACCTCGAACACTTTAGCATGTGTGTCTTGATAACTTGCAACATTTTCAAAGAGCGATTCCATCGACCGGAGAATTGCTGTTTCCGAAGCATCTCCATTGATTTTTCTATTGAATAAACTTGCATAAGTAATTATTTTCACGTAAATTTAATTTAATAAATACCTCTGTCGAAGAGCTACACTGGCAGTTTCCATGAATTTAGCTCTGCTGCATAGTCGAGCTACTCTACTCAATGAGCTAAAACCATTACTGGTTTTAAGCGTTACATCAACATCGGACGCCTCAATAACTTTTCCTCCGGCCCAGAAATGCGCCACGGTCATTACGTTTTGCGTGAGTGTTCCGGTCTTATCAGAACAAATTACGGAACATGAACCCATAGTTTCTACAGCATGTAATTGTTTCACAAGGCAATTTTTGTTTGTCATCCTCTTAGCCGTCAATGCCAAAATTACAGTAAAAGTAACTAATAAACCTTCTGGTACATTCGCCACAATGATACCAATGAGAAAGATTGTTGCACTTATCCAATCATAGCCCAAAAACAACGCCATAACACAGAACCCAACTGCATTAAAAACAACTACAATTGAAATTACTTTAACAAAATGTGTCACTTCTTTGGATAAAGGTGTTTCGGATGACTCGAGTCCGCTCGCCAGACCAGCAATTCTTCCAATGAAAGTGTTATCACCTATTGAAACAACGATTCCTTTCGCTGTTCCTTCTAATGCATTCGTGGAAAAAAATGCCAAATTTTTAGTCTCCATTGGATTTTCGTGAGTACACAAAACACTCCTAGACTGAGGTTCAGATTCTCCAGTTAGCGAACTATTGTCCACCTATGAAACGAGTTTATAAGAGACACTTCAGAATTTCAAAATTAAATGACATTTAATCTAAGGAATTCTGAAAAAAATAATAAACAACCTTAAAGCCTTGGCATTCGATAATTCTAATATCGGCTGGGATTTGATCGCCAAATTTTACTTGCACAACATCTCCCATTGTTAGATCTTTACAATTTACTGTTTCCAACTTTCCGTTTCTAACTGCGGTAGCAAAACTAGGAACCATTTTTGCAAACGATTCCATAACTTTATTTGAAGAATACTCTTGGTAAAATGTGAATACTCCAAGTAAAATTACTAAAGCGCCTAACACGATCCCCATGTAGAGCTTTAAGTAAACAAAAAATTAATAAATAGTGTATAATCGAATTAAAGAAATGAAATCAAAATGATTTACATTGTCCTCTCCTGGATCTTCGTCCTGCAAATATTGTGCAAGATATGCAGCGAAGCTTAAAATTGATCCTGCCCATAAAAGTAACTGGAATCCTCCAGTAAGTGTTTTTAAAAATGTGATAATTAGGTGTTCTTTCTTTGGTGGAGTTAGTTCGTTTTTTCCATACTTTGCCTCATGAGCTTTTACTCGCTCATCACTTAAGCCCTAAATAAAATTTCAATAAAATTTTTGTATAACACTAATTTTGCAATTCAAAATTTTGAATTTATGACTAAACCTTAAGAGGATCTGTGTTTAAACGAAGGTACAAGGAGTCTAGAGGTATAGAGTGATAGTCAATTGCTAATTCCTTTTTGAGATAAGAAATGGATCCCCGTCTTATATTACTGTCTTTTCCAACATTGACAGGTTTTACCTGAATATCCAAACATATAATTTAAAAAAATCATATTTTAAACCAAAATAATTCTAAAACAATAGGCAGATTACCACAAATTCACTAATTACTGTATCGATTCCATTTATTGAAGAGACTTTAGAAATTTTTCTACCCGCTTTCCATACAGTATTAGTGGCATCCTGTTAGAGAAAATTATCAAGTTAATTAAATTTAGATGTTGAAGAAAGTAATCAATTCTCACGTCAATTTGAATAGAAGATGAGGTTCGGGATATTGTACCCTCTGGTAATTGTTCAATACCGTTAACACTTTGCACTTGATCGGCGAAAGAAATTCTTCTGTTTTTGGAGTCATTCATGATGTGCAACTTTGTGAACGCTACCTGAATTTTGCTAAAACAAGAAGATTTTGGTTTTGGCCGTTCTTTATATAGAATAGTTTATTTAAAAATTATCCAGTAATTAGTCATTTCATGGTTTAGTCAAATGAATTGGTATTTGCTGGAAGATTTTTTCATAATAAATAATTTTAGTGGCATTATGGCTGAAATAGTCCTTCTCCTTGCTTCATTCAAAATACATCTTTGCAACAAATAAAGCTTGTCCATTCATATTCTAGGGGAATTTTCGACTAATTTATTTACTTTAAACATTGCATATTTTGGATATTATATAACTAGAACTACGTCTGAGTGTGACAACCTACTAGCAATAAAATTTTACGATTATGATCTCCTTAATGCTCATCTTTAGTCAATTGGATAGAAAAACTCAAGATGGAGAATTTTAATTCAAAATCATACACACTTGAGTTTCCATACTTTGTATTAGCTCAAAGAATTGTGGAAAATACTTGGAGTTTTGGTTTTTCTCGAGCCAATTATCTATATCCAGCTCGGGCTGCATTGTTAAATATCATTCAGTTCCAATTCAAGAATTTGTAACTAATATAAGAGATCAATTATATAAAATTGAGTAACCTTGTGTTTTTATCTTGGGCCAGCCAAACTAGAAATGTAACTAAATTACAGCAAACACTTAGTTGAGTTTTAAATTATCTTATTTATTTTAATAATTTATCATTTATTAGTAATTTTTTTATAATTCAGTTTTTATACTTTTATCTTTTTCTTTAACTGGAAGAAGTTCATCTGTAAATTTTGTTAAATCGTCCAACATCAACTCTCCTGAATAAGTTTTGTCTAATTCCCCATTTCTATATACGTTCATTGTGGGATACTCGTCAATCTATATCAAATCAAAACATTTTGGTTTTGTAACGAAATAAAAATCCATTAAACTTTTTACCTTTTTCTCTTCACAAAGAGCCTTATTTCTAGTACAGTCAACTCGTGCAATTTTGATTCCTGGGACGTACTTATATCTAACAGCAAGGTCTTCCCAAATTGGGTCTAACTTTTGACAAGGAGTACACCAGGGTGTATGAAAATTTGCAAATATTAGCGGCTCTGCAGCAAGTGTACTGTCAAAGTTATCTTTATCTAATATCAATCCATTACTTTTAGACTCGCTTTCATCAACATTCGGGTTTTTCTTGGGTTGCTCAGTTTTTCCAAGTTTACCGTAAACATAAGCTTTAAGTGATTCGAAATCTCGTTGCTTGCTGGTATATTTGTCGGTCTGATTGTTATCAAAATAAATAAAATTAGAAATAATAATCCATAATCATGATTTCAAGCTTTTATGCATTTAAGCTTACTATAACACCATCGACAAACCAAACTAAATTTGGATAACCACGAACTTCATGTTCATTACATTTAGATTTATGTAATGTGCAGTCAATGAAACCAAATATGATGTCGTCATCGTACTGAAATTCTTTGGCTAAATCCCCCCAAATTGGTGTTAAGTCCATACATCTTGTCGACCATTGGGCACAAAAGTTGACAAATGCAGCCCCATTTTGTATAATTTCATCGAAATTTTCATCATCCAATGTAAATAATCCATAATAAGGTGGAGGAGGTGTTGCTACTCTTGCACCGTGTACAAACTTGAGTATGAAAGTTAATTATTTTATAAATGTTTGTCTTGTTGTTTTATTGCTCTTTTTACCTCAGCATTTTTATTAACATTGCTAACAACGAATTGCTCCAGCGAATGAAAGTCGCGAACTCCTCTGTAGCGAATTCCTCCAGGAGAACCTCCTTGTTTGTAAAATTTAATTCTAGAACAGCAAAATTAGCATGCTTTTAAACAGTTTTAATGCTTTCAATTTCATATCATAATATATTTTATTGCTTAACTTACGTCGGATAATCAGTTACGTTTTGCTCTGCACATAATTCAACGTCTTGTGAACAATCAACCTTAACTAAAATGACTTCATTTGCAGGCATGTTATTGTATTTTTGGCCCAACTCTTCCCAAACCGGTGCAACTGACTTAGTTTCTCCACTCCTGAAATTGAAAATAATACAAAATAACCGTAATAAAACCAATCTGTTTGAGAAGATTAGATACGGAATTGCAATTGCATAAGGAAGTTTGGATTAGATTACAATGCATTAATTCTGTTACATTTAAGATTAAATTTGCATTACCATTGGGTAAAAAATAACACAGCATGGTGTTTTGTTGGGACTTTTTCCTTAAAATCTTTTGTTCTATACTTTACAACTGCTTCAAGAGGTTGTTGACATTCTATTAGAACAGAATTGAAGATGAGGGTAATGAGAATTATTGAGCGAAGTAAAATTCGTTCTCGCATCTTTCACACCGGTCAAGTGTGACAAATTCAGATTGAACGATTTCCGAGTACGAGTAGTCAATTCGATGCAATATTTTCACAAAATGATCAAAAATATCCTACACCAACTTAATAATTTGTTTGTGAATAGATTTAACTATTTGACTGAATTTTGTTGATTAAACTTAAAATTTCACCGCATAGTCAGCATATGTGTCCAGCTTAAACTTCCAATTACTTTTATTTCTGATGAATCTGGAGAAGTAACTCTCACGTATGCACAATCTTTCTCCAAGGTATATGTAGCAGAAGACAATAAGATGAAAAAACCCGTTCTTGGTGAGCAATATTTATTCCTTTTAATATGAGAAGGTAAATCTCTTACTTAAATCTTAACAAAATTCTTTTTGGATTTTCAAGGTCTTTCTTTCCATAAGTCAAAGGCCTAACCAGGCGTCCATAACTTTTCACGAGCACAGCAACGGAACTTGCTTAAGCTTTTATAATTTATTTGAAGAGTAAACAAAATTATTTAAAGGTAATTAGAAAGATTCACTTAAATGCACCATGTTTTCTTATTGCTTTAAGATTAATTTAATATTTTTAATTTTCAATCTGTAACCTATCGCGAATGCTTGAAGAAGATATTTAAAGGCAGTGTATTTCAATGCGATTCCCAACTTGATCTTCTGAATTGAACATACGTAATAAAATAAAATAACAATTCAGTATAAATTTTTGGGGGTTCATGCATTTTAAGAGGACGAATTTAGGAAGAATCTTAAAATTTCTTGATATCATTGCATTGTATCTTTGTATCTTATTTTAGTTGAGTAGAATTGAATTGAAGGAAGTGGTATTAGTTGTAGCCACTGGTTGTAGGTAAGACTATGAGCAGGAAAACACTTTAATGTTCTGTTGATGCCCAGGGGGAATCATTTAGATTTAACTCAACAACATATCTATCGCATTCGCAATGCAATTTGGATTTATTTTCTTGCTTCGCTTTTTTGTTGAAGTCAATTTATACTAAAGCTACAACAGTAGAGTTAAAATAAAAAATAAATTCTTAAAAAATAAAATGACAAAATGAAGATGTAATGTTTTTTATTGAACAATAATCAAATGTCTAACTAGAGGATAATGAATGTAAAGCAAGTAATGCAATAAAAAAAACCAATTTGAATTGAAAGAAGCTGAGTTCAATTCAATCAAAAAAGTCCAAGCATTGTTTTATTTGTGTCACATTTTCTTAATAGGTTAATCTTGATATTGATTATTTGTGATTTATGTAGCATTTATTAATTAGAATTGAATTTTGCAATATTCTGGAAAGAATAAAAAAGATTATTAAGGAAGAAGGAAAACTTCTTTTAGGACATTAGTTTTAGTTGTTCTGTTCTACATATTCAATCTTTGAAGTGAGTGAGTGAGTGGCGTTGGCGTCTATGTCTCTTGGTCTTGGGTTCTTAAGAAGCTGAGATGAATTGTTCATTGCATTTGGATTAAATACAATGCTAATGCTCTTGTTGTTTTTGGATGTTGTTTATTATCAGAAATAGAATCAGCTGGACTGGACTGAAATTGAAAAGTTGAAGTTCAGTCAGTTTGACAGATCGACATCCACATCATTGAACATTGACATTACACTTCGAGATTAATCATTTTTACTCCATTAATTGGTCCTAAATTGGAACTGCAAGGCAAATTCACAAAATCTTCGGAAGAGAGAGGTGAGATATATTCCATAAAATGATAAAATTGTACCTTTGCAATAATTGGTGGCACGCTCATGAGTCATGGCTGTCGGTGGACTTTCACCGGGTATCTAGTTAGTAAGCTTATGGCAAGTGGCAAGGGCTGGCTTCCCATTTAAACAAAGGATGAGAAATAATGTGTCCATTAGTTGTTTGTTACCATAGTGTAGCTTGTGGACAACATCCTGTTAATAAGAATCTAGTTTTTCAACAGTTACTTATCTACCACTTTTGTCCGCTTCATTCCAGGTAACTATAAAATTGGTACTGGTGCTTGGTAAAAGATCCATTTAATCAATCTTAGCCTCATCATCATGAAGGTAAGTCAGACTTCCAACAATTAATACGAAACTAGCTCCCTGATTTAATACCATTTCTTTGATTATTTTATAGTCGCTAACTTCCATTTCCAAATTGATGAAACGAGACTCATGGAAAATGTATTCAAATCCCACATTTTCTACATTCATCAGTCTGAGAAACCATTCATCTAGTTCTGCAGAAGCTAGTGAGCTTGGTTTAAATTTTGGTAAGCATTTTCTGAATTAAGTGATCTGCTTCATCAGATAATTTATTTACACATTTCTTACTATGCATAGAACTCTCTCCGCTTCAAAAAGATCTCCAAGAACTAGCTCGAAAATTTACAAAAGAAGAAATAATACCAAAAGCTGCGGAGTATGACAAAACGATGAAGTATCCTTGGGATATTATGAAGAAAGCTTGGGAAATAGGATTGCTGAATGGATTTGTACCTGAGAAATATGGTAAGATAAGCAGTAGCATGTGTTAAGAGTTCCAAATTTAATGTGACCTTTAAAATTACTATTTAGGAGGACCAGGTTTAGGCTGTACAGACACATGTATCGTGGATGAAGAAATCTCTTATGGTTGCTCCGGTGTATTTACTGCAATCACAAGTGCGGCATTGGCTGCAGGACCCGTCCTAATCGGCGGCTCTGATGAGCAAAAGAAAAAATACCTCGGGAGACTAGTGGAGGAGCCAATTATGGCTGTAATTTAACAAAATGCACTTCATTTTCTAAAGTAATCTAGCAATAAGAGCATTTTGTTATTTTGCTTTCAGGCATATTGTGTAACGGAGCCAGGAGCTGGTTCCGATGTGGCTGGACTTAAAACAAAAGCTGTGCAAAAAGGAGACGAATGGGTGATTAACGGGCAAAAAATGTGGATTACAGGTGCTGGAGTTGCATCGTGGTACGTCGTTCTTGCCAGAACTGATCCTGATCCCAAAGCAAAAGCGAATAAAGCTTTCACTTTCTTCGTATTAGACGCTGATACCAAAGGAATTACACCCGGCCGAAAGGTAACATATTCTGATTTCAAATTTCAAATTGGCTTATATTTCGAATTCGAATGAATTACAGGAAATAAACATGGGGCAACGTTGCTCGGATACACGAGGAATAACATTTGAGGATGTGGTAGTTAAAAAAGAAAATATTCTATCCAATGTTGGTGATGGATTTAAGCTGGCCATGGGTGCTTTTGACCACAGTAAGACATGATATTCATTTTTGTTATTTTCTATTTTTGGTTTATCGTATTCAACCATTTATTTTATTTGTTTCCAGCGAGGCCAACTGTAAGTTAAAGTAAACGGTGTAATTACAAAGACAAATTAAAAGTGTTCATTATTAGGTGGCTGCTGCTGCTGTTGGAGTTGGGCAAAGAGCTCTTGATGAGGCTACCAAGTATGCCTTGGAGAGAAAGACTTTTGGTACTGAAATTATTAATCACCAGGTAAGTGTATACGATAAACAAAAATTTATTATTTTGAAAAGAAAAGTAATTAAGTAAGTTTTATATCTGACTAGGCGGTAGGTCAAATGCTAGCTGATATGGCCATCGGAATCGAAGTGTCTCGTCTAATGACTCTCCGTTCAGCCTGGGATTATGACAATGGGAGGAGAAATACGTACTATGCGTCTATTGCCAAAGCGTTAGCATCAGAAACAGCAAATAAATGTGCTGCTAATGCTGTTCAGGTAATCAATCAAACATTTTTAAAGTGAAATTTAAGAAAAACAAATAGTACTATTTGATAAACAATTATGTGTATTTCCCCTAGATATTTGGAGGAAATGGGTTTAACACGGAGTACCCTGTAGAAAAACTAATGAGGGATGCTAAAATTCTTGAAATATATGAAGGCACAACCCAAATTCAGAAACTTATTATCTCACGAGAAATCGTTGCAAGACTTAAACAACAAATGTAATAATTAGGCATGCAAGTCAGAAGTCTGTGTCATATCCTACCAATCATGATAATTATATACTACAATTGGAAATGGCATTGCGAAAGTTTGGAGCTTAAACATGAAATAACCACAACGCCATTAATAAATATTCGTAATTTTTGAAAGGGTAAATGTCAACTTTATGGTTATTTTAAATCTTCCAAGAAGGTTTAAGGTTATTTCGGTAAAATTCATGCTGGTTTCTTTGTGAGTTATTCTTACTCGTTTTAACTCTATAGCAAGAGAAACACATAAAATTTTATGTTCAAGTAAGTGGTTCGTCATCTCATCTTTTTCCCATTCTTCTCGAACCTAATCTCGATTGGATCCTATTGTATTTGTTTGTATATTACGTACATCGAGAAGATCCATCCTCGCGCCTGGCAGCTCACCTAGTACACCTTTATTGATTAAAGTGAATTTTTTAGTCAATTGATTTTAGAAACTAGTCGCTCATTACATCCACTTGACTATTGCAGTCATCGAAAAACTCTAAAACCGGACCATGCTTTTACTTAATTAGCTGTTGCGGTCTCACGAGATCATCTGCCGAGTTGACAAATAAGGGTAAGTGAACTTTTAATTGAAATATTTCTCGATCAAATTAATATTTTTATTTGTGTTTATTTATTTAGGGTACAGTTTAGGATGGAGTTTCCTATACGTAAGTTAAGCGAACGAATTTCAACTTTGTTGTGTGCTATTGGCGTGCAGAGTACTAATCCTAGTAATACTTCAACCTTCACAGAATAATACTCATTAGACCAAAATAGAGACTTAGTGAACAATTTGACATGTTTTGCAGAAAAGTAATGTGTTCCAACATAGTTCGTAAATGTTGTAGTCTTTCCAAGCCTTTTGTAACTCCGTTCCAACAAAGTCAAACATTTCATCTTCTAACCAAATCCTCATTATTAATATGTCTTCCTATAAGAAATTATCATTTGACGAATTCCATTTTGTCCAATAGTAGTTTCACAATTCCACAGGGTGGTTTAACAACGAGAAAAAATGTCGAAGATTTCTTAACTCGCTTATCAGAGGATGAAAAGACTCTTTTGTTTCAGAACTTAAGACTAGAAAATCCAATTCGAAAAGCAGAGTATGAGTTGTGGCTAGAGCATCACCATTATTTAACAAAGTTTGGAAGGCCAAGTACACACCCTACCGCAACTGTAGAAGAGGAATATGCAAAAGCAGGTGCAACAGGTATGCTGCATAATTGTCTGGAAAATGATTTTTTTGCTTACACTGTTTTTGATTTTCAGCAAAAGCTTCGGAAACAAAAGTAACCCTGGCAGAGTTATGGGGTGTTGGACTTAAAAATGCTTTACCGTTTGTTGGCTTTGGATTCTTGGACAATCTTATTATGATCCTCGCGGTAAGTAATTTGTTTCCGGAAGTTTAAGAATTACTTTATTGAAACGTCGTTTCTACTTTCTAGGGTGATTATATTGATATGCATATTGGTACTGCACTTGGGATTTCTACAATGGCTGCAGC
>JAQGCY010001503.1:0-10442 GCA_034700645.1 Xenylla mediterranea
GAAAATGCTATGCACGTACGAAATTCAGGCGTATTATATATGTGTAATGTAGAAACATTCTTACATTTTTACACACAAATAAACATTTGACATTGACTTTAAAGTTGGAAAGGTCGATGAGACCACGTCAAATTCAATTTCTATTGTATGCGTTTTAGTTTAAACAACATGTTGTTTTATTCAGAATTTCATTCTGGAGATTTTCACATGTGTATGTATGATGTCGGAGTACTGAAGTGTTAAAGTACTAAAATGATGTGGGGATGTTTTGAAGAAGGAATTGATTCATTGTACTGGAGAACCTAAAAAAAGCGTATGTGATGTTGAGTCTTGGGACCATAGTCTAGCGACAAGATTTTGTAAATACTTAAGATGATCTCGTTCTGGTCTACCAAACCAAGCCAACGTAGAAGGTTAGAACTAGAAGTAGTATTACTGTAACAGTGGAACCAGAATAACTGTCCGTATCCTAATGATTACTAACACTTGAACCTCTTTCAACGTAAAACACGTAGGCACTTGATTGAAACAGCACACAGACGACAATCCCTGAAACCCGGAACATATTTAGAATTACAATATCCATTTGTTTTATTCCTTTCAAACTTCTCATCTAATTTTGGATCACATAAACTCAAATATATATATTTTATCATCCAGTTCACGGATATAGATTTTTATTTATTAAATTATCACACATTGACATTGCTTTCACTCAACTCATTTCATTAATACAACTTGTCTTTAGTTCTACAATCCTCTCTATTCATGAATAAATAAACCTTTCCAAAGTTTTTATCAAGAATCTTTACGAAGAACAAACCCAATGCCATTGAGCAAAAGTTTTGATAAGAGAACCAAACAGAAGTTCATGTTGAATAAACGCTAAATTTTTTAACTCAATTAAATTGATATTGATAAAAATGAGAGAAGATGGGTAAAGATTTAGTTGGTTTGAAATAAAATAGAGAAGAAACTCAAGTTAAGTAAGTCTTAAGGATTTTTCAATCAAACCAAATGAAACCCAAGAGGAAAATTTTAAATCCCATTCCAAAGTATGAGAGAATGAGAGAGAAAAAAAAACCTGTTAAAGTAAAAAGAGCTTTTCCTATAAAATGTGTTTTTAATAAAATGTTAAAGCCATATATAAATGAAATGGGTTTACTAAATGTCCGATTTAGAATAGGATTGGAAATGAGAGACATTTAAGTTTGTCTCCATCAATCATAATTTATTTTACTTTCTCTGAGTGGAAAGCTTTGGAAGTTGAATCTTACTTACTTACTTCACATGTGGTAGGATTATGATAAATGATCATTTAATTTCTACATTAATTGTTAGTCATGAATTATTATAGTAAACAGATACTATGAATACCAGAATTTAAATTAACTCTGAATCATCCTTTCAACAAAATGTCCAAGTATAGGCAGGCAGTAGTAGTAGTGGAGAAGAGAAAGTTCCTTTGTAGCTGACTATACAAAAACTATTACTCAGTGAAATTCTTTCATAAAACTTTCTCTTGACTTTAAGAACTTAGTTTCAAAAAAAAAGAAAGAAAAAAAGAAAATAAATAGGTTTTTCATGATTTTCGATGATGGTAAAAGCATCGAATCCACTAACTATGTACGTGCCAAAGAAAAAAATTGCAATATATGTAATAATTCAACTTAACTTTCTCACTGATTTTTTTTTCTCTTTCACTCCTTGTTGTCCCTATTTGTTAGTGAAATTACTAAGATTCAGGTTCTACTCATCTACTACTATTACAATCCTTTATAGAGGAGCTCTCATCTTGACAAATCCGCTGAGACGAGTTTTGAATTTACAATTTCATTACACTCTTGAAAGGAACTTCAAGGGTTCACTCACATACATAATATTTATGAAGAAAAGATAGAATAGAAAAAAGACACCCCAAATAACATCTTTGCTCCTTCTTTCTTTCTTTTCTAGGAACTGAACCACTATAATAGCAAGTTTACATGTGTTTTCATCACATGAAAATATATTTCAGACCTTTTATTCTTTGAAAAGTATAATTTCCGACTTTCAAAGTTTTTCACTCTTTTGATGTATTATATATATAAAAAAAAGTCCGCATATACATTTCTAAATCAGCATATATACTTTTATAAATGGTTTTGTTACATGTACATAAAACTTTTGTAACCATTCAAGCTCAAGCACAACGTTGACAAAAGTGTGAAACCAAATTTGATTAATTTAGCGATTACAGAAAAAAAAAATTCAATTTTTGATGAGTGCAGGCCGCGAGCTTTGCTTTGATTAGAAATAGAATAGATATAATCATTCTACTTGTAAAGATCATAAATTAACTACTAATTTAAAAGAAAGTCGAATGAGACTTTCCATGTTCTGTATAATAGGGTTAGATTAGACATGTTTAAGGTTATGCACTCGTGTTATCTGTGGTTATTAGATCGAAACATTGTGGAAAGCCCCTATGTTTTGGACAAAGTATATATAGTAAAATAATGGTCGTATTGATATTCTCATTAACCATAAACAAGAATGTTTTTCTTGAAGAGCCTTTAGTGCTAATCGTAACAAAATGAAAGTTGTATTTTGTTTAAAGTAGGTACTGCTACTGTTACAATGACTTGGTTTTTTTTATGTTGCTGGGTCTAATGTTAGGAAGGATATAAATTTTCAAAGTAATGTTTTGAAAGAAAATTGTATGTAGACGTAGAAGAGAGATATTTGAAGAGCTGCTCCATCCATTGTATTTTGTGGTAACATGTACGATATTCATCTTTCTTTCTTTTTTCGTTAAGTAAGGGAAAGACTAAGATGTAATTTGATGAGTAAGTACATATTAGTATTAGTATAAAAGGTAAAATAGAAAAAAGAGGATATATACATTAAGTTCTTTATTTTTTTTTCCAGGGCGTAGTCTTTAATTTGGAATGAGTGAGGAATTCAGAGGGTTCTCATTTCTTTCCACCATGAACCATACTTATAGTTAGTACTTTACTTTAACATTCACTCAAACCAACCTCAAAACTCTTTTTATTTCCTCTTTTCACTGACACAAACATTTTCTCTACTTTCTTTTTTTTCTTCATAAGCTGACTTGGTTTCTTTTTCTTTATCTCGTTCTTGAATGATAATGATATTACATTCATTGGTTAGGCATAATAATTACTACTAGAATTTTTTTTTTCTTCATTTTCCCTTTTCTCTCAAATGACATAAGTGGAAAATGCTATTGGGACTTAATGAGGAGGAATAGAAGTACTTACTACGGTAAGTGATTTGGTTCAAAACACTCGTCAGAACTCGTAGCTGATTGTTGAAATGGTTCGGCATTTCGTCATCCTATTACATGAAAGAATTTAAAATTAAAAAGTATTATGAACTAATGAAAATGAAATCACATTTAGTCCAACTAATAACAAAAAAGCTTTCTTTTTTCTCTTCAAGCTAAGGATATTTATAAATACTGAAGAAAAATAGGAACTGTGAAATTAATTGACCAAGTTCATTCAATAATTTCAATTTTTAAGAGTTAAGGGTTGAATTGATAAAAGTAATTTAATTGAATACTTGAACACAACTCATGCAGATGCTACAATAATACTAAAATAAGCAGTTGATTATCATGCACTAAAATATTTTTATAGTATATGAATTAATTATGCCATAAAGTAGGGTGATTCCCATATTCTTCCGTGTATACGCCTTAAATATTTTTTTGTTTATATTGAATATTGTAACTTACGGGGGAAACTCGGATCATAATTGACAAAGCTACAACTCCATTTGGCTTTTGTTGAGCATCTGACAAATTTGTATAAAGATCCACGTTAAAACCATAAAGTTGCAGCTGGAAAAACAATAAAAACTTGGTTATAATTTATGAGTTCTTTAACTAGTATTGTTTATTATAGAAACTCTGGGAAATACCAGAGTCAGAGACCTGAACATATATACATTTATAGAACCATTAAAACATTCTGAAAAAATTCTGACATGAGGAGAAAAGCTATATACACATTAGTTATCTGCTGGACCGTCATTAAATTCAATTTCTTTCCAAAATATGACTTTTTGCTCTGCATCCAGAGGGATGACCTGAAGATGAGAGAAAACTAATGTAGCGGAAATACTTCTTCTCTCTATCTCCCTATCTTTCTCTTCAGTATTTCAGAACTCCAGTTGTGAATGTGAATTTCAAGGGCTGACTTATGCTCATTATCATAAAGGCTAGAAAACCTTAAGACTACTACTACTACTACTAACTTAAGAGCTAACATCAACATCCAGTTTGAGAAATCTTATAATATCCAATGTAAAAGCATATAAATAATTCTAGCATACCTCGGCAGGAAAGGGTATGGTGTCTACTAGATGCTCCGAACCGTACATATCTTCTGGACCATAGTGTATATAAAGTTCTTCAAATTGGTATTTATACGATAAAGGCCCACCAGAAATATTAACCCTTGCCCCCCTCTCCGCCGTAAATACAACAGTCTGGCCGGTGTTTCGAAGAACGCCACTAATCTGAAATATTACAAAGAAAATCACAATTACGTTTTAGTTTGAGTTGTACCCTTAACTTGATTGATTTGACAAATTTCTAAGATGATACACGTAGAATTTAATTGGATCATCCCATTTAATTTATTTTTTTTTCTTTAACTTATCGTTTGATTGGATTTTCTAAGTTTGACATAAGAATCTGATCTTTGGACCAACTCGATGAAGGATTTTTCCCGTTTATGATTCTTTTGTCACACTGTGTGTTGTCACCCGACCTAATTCAATTTTTCGATTCTTCGTACAAAGCGAATTACCCGAAGATGGAATCTTGGTATTGTGTTCTTAAGGTTGTATGAACATATATTTATTAAAGTGAGAGCCCAATAGGATATTGTTGAGTCTAAAGGACTTTGTATAGAATAAAGGATGGGAAATAACTACTTAGCTCACTTCTACCATATAATAAAATACTTCTTTTCAAAACTTGTAATTCAGTTTCAAATAGAGAAGAAAAATATTCCTTCATTGTATTTGTACAATTGATCCGAATATTTGATTCAATGTTAGCTTTACATAGGATTGTGGCAGGTAGTAGGTAGGAAAAACTCTCTAACCAAAGATCAAGTACCAAATAAGCAGCGTAATTACAAAATTAATAGCATACTCTTATACTTTATGTAACCTTTAGTGTTATTGTTACATTTTAATTAGAAATTTTTAAATCATTGCGTTCCAGGAGCGCATAGTAAAATCTCATCTACACTCACTGAATGATTGATAATGGAGGAAAAAATTTGAGAAAGTGATAAGATTGTTTACTCTATAATCTACGACATGTCTCCTTAGTCAGTTCAGATATATCCTGACATGAAAAATAAAAAGAAAGGAATTCCCAATATTCCTTTAACAGGTTATAAAGGAGAGTGAGTTAGCTGGTCTCAAGGGATATTTTGTCTTTTTACGGTGTTCTGGGGACTTTGACACTCCACTACGCTTTCCACAACACGTTATACATTATAGTAAACAGAAGTAGAAAAAAACTGGGTCTATTATATGTGTAGGAAAAAAAAAGAAAGAAGAACGGAACTATATAGCTTCAAGCACTCAGGGAAAGGTAAAACGCTCTTATCACACTCCATCTTCTATGTATTTTTCCTTCCTTCCGATTTCCTTCCTATATGAGGAAAGAGAAAGTAAATAGTAGAAAAAAAAGGTAATTGTAAATCCACAAAGGAGGATTTCTCTTTCGTAAAAACTCTGAACTCTTCAATTTTTAACATTGCGTGTCAACACCTCTTCAACTCTCGTTAAGGCTTGAGTGACAGTTTTACCAAACCTCAGCTCAGCTCACTTCAAAAAATTGCCTGAAGTAGAATTTTTGGCTTTTGACTTGAGTTTACCTGAAACCAAAATTATTTTTTCCTAATGTAATTTGGATCCTATCTCAACAATTTAGATTCAAAATTTTAAATGCCTTGAAGCTGGGTTTTTTCAACAACAAAAGTCAGATACTTTAACTAGATTAAGAATAATAACGAAGCTCAAACTTTCATATTATTATTTGCCACAACATTTTCTTTTCATACTTAAATTCAATTTTCTTTCAATGCAAATCTAGAGAAAAAGTTTTCCTTTCACTTTGTAATAAAACCACTTACTTGGAAAATTGAAATTTGGAATATTTAAGTATATTTTTTTTTACTGTAATACAGCTGTTATTTGGATTCAAAGAAAATTGGGTGTCAGTTATTGAATCCCTAGAACTAAAATTATGTGACAGTAGAAAACCTATCATCTAGTACTAACTTTATTATTAAGCAATTCAAATACTATTAAAAGAGTTCAAAAGTTTGAACAAAAAGTCATTCAAGAACCATAAAGTAAAATACTACATTGAAGTCTCTGGTATAAACAGTGAACTTGAGAAAAACATTTAGTATTGTCACAAAAGGACTTAGTTGAACATAATAACAATAAAGATGAAGTTTATTTGCTTTTTCTCTAGACATTGGGGCCTTTTACTATCTTTTTTACCTACTCTTCTCAAAATTATTTCCAACTAAAGTTAAAGTTGTATGTATACACATAATTGTCTTTTTTGGAAATGGTAGAAGGGAAGACATATACATATGAGTAATATATATATATGACTAATCATAAGCCTTGATGATGATCTACTACACTTATTTAAGACGGATGAAGCAAAGATTTGAGCCATTTGTGATGATGTGTGATAGCCCCAGATCCCAGAATTGTACTTAACTTAACATTGGAGAAATTTCTTATTACCAAATTTCTCTGAGATGGATTTTAAGTTTTTTTTTCTCTCTCGTTTCTCATGGGTTGGCAAATGGAGACATGGCATAAAAAGAACAGAGCTCTTGGCATAAGATCAGAAAGTAGTTGGAAAAGGGATGTCAAAGAGAGGAAGGAGACGACTAGATTCATCGTTTCTAGTGCAATGGGCCGTATTTATTGTTCTTATGCACGAGAACGAGATTCAAAGGAGTGATAAAAAGGAGAACAATATATATATTTATTTCAGTTCCAAAAGAACATAGTTGGACATCAAAGTTCACAACTTCCGTGTCCGGTTTCGTTTCTTTTCTCTTCAAAAAGACATTTTCTATAAACGAGGAAAAGTCATAGAAATAGAATATAAAGGAAGCTGAAATCTCAACAACAACTCATGGTTCCATTCCAAACCTCTTTTTTCGTGAAGCTATTATCTTTGAGTCACTTAGTCTATAAGTATTTCGTTTTGACTTTGGCTTAAGAATTATTTACAAGAATGCATGCAAGAAACTTTAATAGAAAACAACAAAGATTTCATGTAGTTTTTATATGCTTGGATGATATGATTCCGTATAATTTATTAATTTTTAGAATTGTTCAATCCAAACTTTTATAAATAGGTGTTTTTATGAGTTTAACTGGTTTTAAGTAATTGACCAATTTCACTTAAAACAACTTAAATGAAATGGTAATAAAAAAATGTGTCAGCAAAACGTGTCATGCTTATGGAAATCCCAATTCGTAGCTGGAAACTTTTCCTTCCTTCTCTTTCACTTTCTTTTTTTTTTTTTTTTAAAAAAAAAAAAGTTATCTAACTATCACTGAATAAAACGTGAGTCGTTTTGTTCTGAAATTTTGAAGTCATAGTATGGTATAATGATAAACTGGGTACATGTACATAGTGTTGTGTAGTAGTATATAAATACTTTCACTTGATTGCTTGCTTGCTTGTGCTATGTTGTGAGACTGAGACAGAGTCTTATGTTTATTCTTATGCTTCAACTTTTGCTTCTTGTCACAAAATGACTTGTTTGAAGGAGTCGTTTTTTGTAAATATGTAATAAACTCTTTACTAAAACCTTTAAGCTTACTATCTGTTTCTTATGTATTTACAATTTATAAAGTTTAGTATATTTGAACTTTTCCATTTGCATCTAAAATACTTTACTTTGTCCTTACTTTCTTGAACAGAAACAACTAAAGCTTACTACCTACTTCTACGTAGACATTCAAAATATTCCTTCTTTTTTAGTTCTGGTAGTTTTTTTTCTTAGAGTAAATGTAATGTAAGTTCTGATTTCAATATATTCAATATGATCATGATAAGGGAACGGAGAGTCTCGTTCTTAAAATTTCCTGGTTATAAAATATTTTAGTATCGAAACATGCAAACTTTATTACAAAAATACCTGACTCCTTAGTTGAGTAGATAAGCGTAAATGTTCATGAAAACTCAATGATGAATCCATGGTCATCTGATTTAGAAATGTAAAAAAAAGAAAACTATCAACTAAGAAAATGTTAAAACTCTATCCTATCCTATTTCCCAAAAGCAAAAAAAAAAGAAGAAAGTACATAAAAACTCAGAAAGCAAAAGATATAACTTTTCTTTGCATAGCAATGCAATAGCAAGCATATTCGAAAATAGTTTTCTTCTCCTTTTCATTTTATCTGTTTGAAAAACTAGTCTGCGGACCAGATCAGATTGAACTTACTGAACTTGTCTCCATTTCGTTTCATCTTCCCAACACATTTTACGTATATATATATAGGACTTTTCTTTCTTTTTTTTGTCTAACGTAAGACTATGTTTGGGGGATCTTTATACATTATATTTACTTTCTTTTTCTATTTCATTTTCTTCACAAACACAAAGCATGGGATGATTTTCATGTGCTCATCTTTCTTACTTACACTAGCAATAGCATAGTCGTCGTGGTAGTTGAAGAACTTAACGGATTCAATTTTAATTCAGTAAATGCACAAATATTTTATTGCATTTAGAAAGAATAGAGAAAGAGAGAGAGAGAGAGTCTAGGACGCGAGAAACCTCAAGCCTTTTAGTTAGATTTAAACTTTGAAAGTTTTTCCTCTTATTTCAATTTTCCTTTATGTAGGCAGTTTTTGAATGTTTTTCTTTTTTCTTTTGAAAAATACATTCAAGCACGTATATGACAACCATGCATGAATCTGTGTATATATGAGATTGAGAATACCACTTTACTTCGTGACTGCTTTCTTGTCACACAAACAAGGCTCAAAAAGAGAGCATCATGATGACAGGAACTACACATTTATATCCTATGTTTAATGATTTCTTCATCCATTTCCAACAACCAACTCCAATTCAAATTGTTATGCTTTTATTTATCTTCCTCGTAAGTACTATTGGACTAATTTTATGCAGTTTCTTAAAAAGTTAAAGCTATCCAAAACAGTAGTATTCAGTTCACATGGATGCAATTGATACTAAAAAAAATTTTTATAAGAATTTTTGGAGCTAGGGTTCTTTGGGATTCTTTTTAAGTTTTAAGTATGATTCCTCTTTTCTATTTTTCGTCAGTTGATTTTTAGGATTTTCCTGTGTAAACATCAAGGATTTCTTTCTGGTGACGAAAAAAAATTATTCGGTTCTTTAAAGGCGAATGAATCCATGATATTTTCCTTCCTTGAATGAGTCTTATGTACATTAGATTAGAAGTAGGGAAATCTTTAACATTCAAGAATCTTTTACAAGAAAGTAATATTGGATAGAAAAGAGAGAATGCAGTCATAAAATTATATAACAAATACAGCTATGTAATATGTATTTTTAGTAAGTGAGTATTGAGCAATGAAAGTTTGGTTTCATCTAAAAGCTTAAGGAAGGAAAAACTGGAGTCAGTAAGAGTAACAGTAAGTACAGTAAGCAAAAGCAAATGTAATGTTGTATTGTAAATGCATATTGAAGACTCAGACTGGACTCCTTTGCCCATGTATGAACTAAAAATGCAGAACTCAACTGAGCTCAAACCAGAAACATTTTTACAAGAGAAAACTAACTTAAGAACCAAAACCAAAAGAAAAAGAATGGAAAGGAAAAAAATAAGCCTTAAAACTTAAGACACTGACTGGCTTATTGCCAAGCACAAAATCGAACTCTCATCTCCCAGTTTTCTATTTTATTTTTCTTGTTTTTCACATCCTTTCCTTTAGGAGGATCCGACAACAAAAGGAGATGAGAGACTCCAGTCTGTCTCAACTTGTTCCTCTTTTCCGTTGCCTTTCTGTTTCTATCCCGTTTTCTGATATGATTATTACACTCTGATGGACTGTACTACATACATTTTAATTCAATGTTCGCCCAATTGATAAACATAAAACAGAATAAGAGAAAACATGAAATTTCGGCTTATAATTTATCAAAGTAAGAGAGAAAGAAAGAAAGTGTTATGTTCAGTCTAAAATTATATTATGGGCAGGCTTATATAATGCCAAATACACAATTTTAATATTTATAAGAACCATTTCCTAATGTGATATTTCTATTTACTTTCTGGCTAACAATGAAATCTGAAGGATTGGATTCATAGGCTTAGAATTGTTAAGCATTTTTATATGTTTTTTTCTATAACCATTCTATAAAATTTATTATCGAT
>JAQGCY010001504.1:0-10428 GCA_034700645.1 Xenylla mediterranea
CATAGTAAAAGAAAACTATGTATTCATGTATTGTATTGTACATATAAACAATTGTTATTAAATCCCTAAATAAAGCTTCATTTTCCGTAATTCCATGTGTATTTTTCCATTTTCTCGGATATATACATCGCATGAAGTCAGAAGAATAAAAGTTTATATTATTATTTGTCAAAGGAAAGGATTAGAGAAAATAGTTCTTGGTCATTTATTTATTTATATTTGTTTGTATTTATAGTAGTAAAAGTTAAGTTGTACTTAAAACGGAGACCCCCTACTAACATGAACTTGTTTTAACTACTAATTTAAGGGGATAAAAACTACACCACCTAAAACGGCTAAAACTAATTGTAATAAATGCTTTTATTAGTACATACATAGAAATTGGAATTGGAAAACGCAAGCAAGCAATTGAGAAATTGAAAATTGAGAGATTTATATTTTTTGGGGTCTTAATTGCGTGTACGGTGGACCTACCTACACCAGCGATGGGATACCAACAATTACATTGTTAGTGAAAACTAATAAAATTTAGACAAATGAAAAGATCTTTATTTCCTTCACGTTATAGTTATGTCAGAAGATTTATTTGGTTTATTTGGATCAAGATCAATAGAATTGGTTTTAGCGTGCGTGGGTGGCCATATCGGGATTTTTTCAATAGTGTTGTATTTTGTCACTCCCAAGGGAGTCTTCTAAATTTTTGTTTTTGTTCTGGGTTTTACAAGCATGCAAACTTTTCTGACCACTGGTCACACACAAAACTTGCTATTCTATCCTATTGCCAAAGTATAATGTACAAAAGGGAATTGAAATACTTGACTTCAAATTAAACCGTGTCTTATTGCTTTAGTTTAAAGTCATCCTAATAAAAGTCAAATAGCAATAGAAGAGCAATAGGTACAATTTTTTTTGGGTACTTAGGCATGTGCCCCATGATATGACTATGACATGACAAGACAATACTCGTAAAAGCTCCCTTGTCCATCCGTCTATGACTACGGCTATACTTACCTACTACATTGAATTCTTCAGAGATTTTCCTTTTCAAGTCTCTATTGTGACAACTAGTTGACATTTATATGAGGATAGACACTAAAACTTTTCTCTTTACAAAAAAATTCTATAGAAGTAATAGAAGAATGGAAGAGAAAGATGCATATTCAATTTCTTATGCCTTTGGCCTGCTTTGGGGGATGGATTTGGATATGGATGATGCATAACAATTACAATTTACTCAAAAAAGTATCCTGTTGTGGTCATTTTGTTTGATTTTTTTTCAACTTTTCAATAATGAATACATACAAATATGCTATTTGACTATGACTATTCCAAGGAAAATCGTTTTGTCCAAGTCCATGTCCCGAAAAGTCCAGCAATAGCAAATCGAAGTATTTTTTTATAGATGTTAAATTGTTGAAAGATTTAAGAACATAAACAGTTTTTTGTATGAATGTAAAGTAAGATGAGTTGAAAATGCAATGAAAATGAATGAAATTTTGAGAATGAAGATGCAATCCTTGGCCCTTAAGTCCTAACAATAAAATCTTTGAGAAAGGGTTTCAATTTTCTATTTGTAAGCAAACTATGTATATTACATGTTTACAATTTTAACGACTTTCTTTTCTTCCGATTCCATTATTGTAAGCAATTTTTACAGTAGCGTTACAGTTGAATTTCTATATTGTTCCAAATAAAACAGTTTCTTTACCTTTTTCTGAAGAATGTTTTCCCATACGCTCATCATCATCTTCATCACAACTATCTGGAGCAATATTATTAGATTTTCTACTATGATGACGATGATGATGATATTTCATATCAATTGAATCTGGTGAGTGCATTGATGAATTTCCATGATCATTTGGTGGTGGGGTAACTGGTGGACTTTGATCTGAGCCAATTGGTGGTGAAAGTGATGAGGCTTTGTTCATATTGAGTGGACTTGAGTAATGATGTGGATGTTGGAGTCCAGGATGTGTTAAATGATGTGGATGATGAGGATGGGGATGGAATCCATGGGCTGGAGCTCCTCCGGAAACCATACTACTTAATGGGAAATGATTTGGAAAATTTTGTGGATTAATAAATCCGCTAGGATTGAGTCCACCACCACTTCCACCATAGGATGGTCTTAGAATGTCTTGAATTCTTAGGAGACCATTTGCAGATGAATTATTAGCACTCACTTCCGAACTATTTCTTCCAGATTGCATTTTGGAATAATGCATAGTTATAATTATGAATATTATTCAATATTAAACCACACTATCACAAAAAATTCAACAAGTTTTTTAAAACAATTAAATCAATAAGAATCTCCAAATCCCTTGACGCGATGAGAAGAGCCCTTGGTACTAATGATCCAAGTGTTAACAAGCTAATGATCAAACTTGAATTGAGCTCAGAAACCAAAGTTGCAGTAGCTTTTTGGAAAGGAAAGGAACCCTTGGCTTAATGGCAAAGGGTCTTCTTATTCAAGGAAAGGATCCTACGTGAGGATGAGGATTCGGACTTCGGAGTTTTGTGGATTGTGGATGCAAACACACAACACACAGACTGCAGGGGTGGTGCGGTGAAAGAAAGATTTACTAGGAAGAATTAGGATTAACTTTTCCAATGTATGGTTTGCGTTTGCCGTTTGGTAACAAATCCGATTCCGAACTACTAAAATACTGGATTCCGTCCATCCCTTATACATACATCAACCAACATTTATTTTACGCTTAGGCTTACGGGTTCCATTTACGTTAGTTTAGTATTAGTTGATGAAAATTCGAAGTCGAAGCTTGCTGGCATTGTATGTATTGTTTTGTTCTGATCCTGAGGAGTATTCCATCCATTTTCAACTATTGCATGCGTGGGGCTGAATCGTTGAAAGGAAAAAAAGGGAGGATCATAAGAGATGTTTAATAGACCTCGAGGTCCAATCATTTGAAATCATTCCTTAAAAAATCTTCATTTCTTTTTGGGTCCCGTCAACGATTCCGATTACTAGGTGTTGGATAGAAATCAAATTACATCGAATTAATCAAAAATAATTTCATGAAATTACAACTTTGTATTTCAGTTAACTAACTTTTCCTCAAGTTTGTTCACATATAATATTAACCTTTAGCAAATAAAAGAAATGGCGTTCGAATATGCAAACCTAAACTTCATAATTTTGCGTTTGAAACCCCAAATTCCAAACGCATGCTTTTAAAAAAAA
This sequence comes from Xenylla mediterranea, assembly GCA_034700645.1. Lineage (NCBI taxonomy): Eukaryota > Metazoa > Arthropoda > Collembola > Poduromorpha > Hypogastruridae > Xenylla > Xenylla mediterranea. The sequence continues at coordinate 3,209 of JAQGCY010001504.1, forward strand.
TGCTTCCAAACTGTCTAATCAAACCAAAATTTAATCCTTATGTTAAAACAATTAGAAGTTTTAATACTCTTAAATAACACAGCAAGGAACCCACCCAAATATAGGTTTTAAGTCAACACATACAAAGAAAAGGTTAGTTAAATCCTACCCTTTGCTTTGCCTAAATCGAGTTATTTCAAACGAAAAAAGGATTTAAAATTTTTTTGATCCTGTTCCACACACACACAATCATATCCTAGTTAGTTTAAAAATTCCATCAATTAGTTATGACTTATATCCTCGTTTATTTTCACGTACTTAAAACTTTAAAGAGTTTAAAGGAAAAGAAAAAGGATTTGAATTGGAAAAGATAAGCCATATTTTCTCTTAACTCTTCTGATTATAAAATATTATTACTTTACAACCAACATTCACTTTGGATTTAGATTTGGGAAACTAAAGCTAAAGCTATGCAATAAGTAATTCTAAATGAAGTACAAAGTTGATATTTTTAACATTATTATTATTATCAGTACTATTTATTTATTATTATTATGCATTTCATTTCATTGCTCAAATAAAAGCCTTTTGACAATTTAGGGATTAATAGGTATAAAATATAGAATGAAGGAATCAAAAATAGGTTTAGAAACTGAGTAACTGGTTTTGATCTGACGATTGAGCTCCCGAAGCCATTGGATTGCAGAAGCTGAAACGCTCGTGCATCAGCGTCACTAATCGCATCGCAATAAGCAATAGGAATTGCAGCGTCAAGGTAATCTAATCGTAACCTTTTTTTCTTTCTCCTTTCATGGAAGATTCAATTTAAGATATATATGATGATACATTACTGTTTTGACTTTCGTCTCCTGGTTCCATTATATTTTTATATTGCTATCTGTCCGACCAAAGATTTGGCATGGCTATGACTATGGCTATGGCAGACAAGACACACTTTAAAAATTGGAAATAAGACAGGTTGGAACGAATGAGTTTTATGATAAAATTACAACATCCTATTGCATTTTGCTTTGCATTATTGGAATTCAATGCATCTCTCAATTTCATTTTTGACTCAGGTAAAAATTTTTATATGAATTTATGATAGCTGGGATGGGATCCAAGGTATTACATCTCCAGGCAGAAAACCGATGAAATCCCTCCCTGAATTGTGCATTCAAGAAATACAAAGTATTGCCTACCTGTCTACGACTACGCTAAGCTACTTGGAAGTTTGAGGATTTAACTTGAAAAGTTAACTATGTGTTTATACTTAAAGTTTAACCAAAAAACCACTTATACGACCCACAAGCATGCAAAAGGCAAAGAGCAAAGGTAAATGTACACCCACCCACTACTACTACCGTAAATAATCATACCTATAATAATTATTATTATTACTTTTTCATCTACGTATCTATCTATCATGCAGTTTTCTTCACGAATGTTTGCTTAGCTTGGCTTGGCTATGGTTTCGATCGAGGTAAAGAAACCCTTAAGGACCTTATCTTGGTCTTAAGGACAATGACAAAAGTCAAGTTTTGCTTAACTTCAAGGAATGCAATGCATGAAATTCATTGTGAAGAAGTGATACATTTTTCCTAAGGGTGGACTCGACTGGACCCTTAGGTCCGTCCATTGCCTTTTTATTGCCTTGTCTTGTATATTTCTATCCAAAAATCCTGAAGATTCTGACTCGGATCATCAGAATCATCGGACTAAACTGAACATGCAAACTCAATTAGCAGGAAAAAGAGATGTTCATGTTTGCTTGTAAATTGTAATATCGTAATAATAATAATAAATATGACCCTGATCTAACTTTCTGTCCCAATTTTTTCTTGTTACTTGTACTATCTACTATTCTTCAAGGAACATAATCGTAAGCATAAGCATAAACAAAGTTTTATTAGGTTAAGTATACTAATTTTATAATTTTATTGCTCACTCAAACTCAATGTTTTGTTTTGCTTTGCCTGGTACATGTACAATTTACATTATACTTTGTATTATTGCATGCATAAATTTAAATTATTATGATGTTTATGTTTTTGCTTGGTATTTAGTTTATGTTGCTGCTACAAATCAATCAATTATTAGGTCAGTTGGACAAGTATTTGTATTGTTATTAGTAGGATTAAGGAGGAGTAGATGAGGGTGTGATTTTGGGAGCATAAGCAGATTGAATGTTACGAAATCGTATTCGTAATTGGTAATTCCGATTCTGATTGTGATCCTTCAGCTGTAATTTTAATGTTTTCAAGGGCTCTCCTTGTCCTATGTCCAAGTCCATGTCTATCTTTAGATTTACTTGAAATATCCATCTCGGAGTGTTCTATTTCCATAATTTCAATCTTTGATAATAGTTGTAAAGGCGGTGGTCCTTCAGTATCTGTAGCTAATAATGGACTATTCATCAACTTTGGAATATAATAAGCCTTGTACAAGTAAAATACAGAAGTAATTGGGATAAGCGTCACAATCATAATTGGAATCATATAAGAAATGTTTTCACATTTTGGCAGAGTATTTGGTTCATATTTTGCAATAATGGGTGGAATTGTACTTGTTTGTGTTTCACAAATCTATGTATGAAAAGAAAGAAAGAATCAGAGAATCTTAATGGAATCTTCATTTTGATTGAGTTTAATATTTGTTCTCAGCTTACCACATCAATAACTGCTAAATATAACATTCCAAAAAGATTTTTGCAGTCCCTTGAAATAAAACATTCAATTGTTCCTTGACGTACGCTGAGCCAAAATGGTAAAATTATCATTGGGAGACAAAATCCAACGACGACCTATAAAAATAACTACAAACAGTTGGAAAAATCTGAAGACTTTTTATTCAACTTACTTGTAAAGCTTTTCTGAACACTTTAACCGGCATCAAATAAGTTATAATTCCATATTGTCTAAATGTCAGCATAAAGTATAAAATAATTCCACATGATAGTAAATATCCAGCAAAAGCAATGTGATAAATCCAATATTGAAAAAATAATGAACGATTAAGTAAAGTAATTCCAAATCGTTGATAAAAATTATCCCAATAAATATTTAAGCCTATAAATACGGCTCCAGCCAAGAGTAGAGTTTTCTTCCCTTGTTTTAATGAGTTTTCCATTTCAATAAAGGAAAGGGTGAAGGGGATATTTTTTCCCTGGTTTTACAACTGGTATTTCTTGTGTGAAATTTGTTCCACAATTTCTCGAAGGTTTCAAATGGCAATTTGCAAACTTTCAGAGAGAGAAAGTCTAAAGTCTTAACTATAGCAACATTTTATTCAAAAGAAAAAAATCTATCAAAATGCAAATATTATGCCTGAGCGTATGCTTGTGCCGAAGACAAAGGTTTTTAACAATTCCCCTTTATTTATAAATCACATTTTTAAATTAAAATTAATAAGTACAGGCAGTACTTGTACACTTGTATTTTCTATTTTTAAAGCAAAATAATTATAATAGCTTCCGTATTCATTTTAGGGGCAGTCCTTTTCAATCCAATTAATCTGCACGTCGAACTCGAGCCCGACGTTTCTTCTTCTGACCTCCTGGACTGGTATTTTCAAAATTTTCTCCAATTGTAGTTCCAGGCTTGGATTCAAAAGTTACAGTTTTGGTTCCACGTTCATCTTTAGCATTAGCACTAACAACCGATCCGGAAATGGAAGCATTGTCTCCTTCTCCAGAATGTACACTAAGCTCTTCTTCACTAGAATTAATAGCAGCAGGAGTTTTGGAAACTTTCTTCATGGAACCAGCAATAGCATTCTTATGCTTTTGAGCATCTTTTGGTCCTTTGTAAATCCGTTTACATACACTTTGAATAATATTGGAAATAAGAGAGCAGACACCAAAGATGAGAATTATGATGGCAGTTACATGCATCCGGAATGCATCTATCTCAGAAAATCGTTTCATTGTCATTCCAAAGTATTGTACAATTGTGATGAACTAAAGGATAAAGGAAAAGTACAGATTATGAACAAAATTAACTCATGTTGTAAATTTTATGGTTAATAATAATAATAAGAATTATTTACAACTTACGGGACAAGAATTTCCAAAAGTTTTGATAACTCCTAATTCAAAACTTTCACACCAAGTTCCATGTACAGCAAAATGATTTTTCCCAACGAAACAATACCAATTTTTCCCATTTTGTTCAGCCATATAAAGTTTTGTTCCAAATGATGAAAGAAAAAAAGCCAAGAGAATCTATTTTAAAAAATTGGAAGAAAAAAAAAGCCTAAGTAAATCGATGTCTCGAATCTCGATTGTTGTAGAAATTTTTGAATACTTACTGTAACAGCGTAACTGTATAGTTTTCTCCCAATCCAATTTGAAGTAGGCCAAATTACAAGTTTAAGTGTCCAAATCCATTCCCAAACTCGAATAATATTAACAATTGTGGCAATCATAATATACTTACTTGCAAAATGGTAAAGCTTCAAAGCAAAACTTTCCCTTTTAGCCATGAATAAGCCAACGAAAAATGGAGAATTAGTTAACATCATGCAAAGAGATAAAAGAGCCAATAGAACAGTTGTAGGCATCATGTATTGAGGTTCCATAGTTTGGAAATTTCCAAGCGATTCAAAAGAACTAGCAGCAGAAGCTGTTGGAACAGCAGGCTTTTCTTGCTTAGCTTTAGGCTTCTTTGACTTATCTTTCTTCTTCTTAGGTTGAAGTTTTGCTTTTTCTTCCATAGCCGAACGTTTTGGATGAAGCTTCCGGAACCAATTTCCAGTCATTGTTAAATCAGACTCCAAAAATTCACAATTAGCTGGTAAAATTAGCAAAATAAATTCTGAGCACAATTTTCTTGAAAGTTTTCAAAGTTTTGAATAGAAGTGATTGAAAATGAAAATTGAAATTCAACAATACATTTATGTTTCAAAATTTATACTCATTTGCCATTCAAACATTTCGTTTCCTTAGCAATATATGGAGTTAAGTAAGATATATTTACCAGATGGAAAGGCATTATATCCTGAAATTCCTTTGGCATAAGGATCCTTTGTTGTGTGTAATCGAACTTATTGGATCCATTACTGACTGGTGCCAAATTAATTTATGGTAATAATGAATATCCTATTAACCTTTCGTCAAAATTGATTTTGTTGATAGTTTCATTTTGAAGAAACAATGTAAACTACGTATAAGCTTTTATTGTTATACATTGTCTTGCATTATGTTTATGTCTGTCTTACTTAACGTAAAAGTAAAAACCATTGGATTGGAATAGTTGTATACTTTTAAAAGATCTTTGATATCGATAAACGATAGGATAAGTGAAAGGTCATAATCTGTCGCCTTGTCTTGTCTTGCTAAATTGCCATGCCTTAAACTTAACATATACTACATTAAATATGTATAGTCTTTCAAGACAAGACAGTAAATAGTAATTATAAGTGACGAGGATTGGATTTTTTCATTTCCATTTCAATTTTTGGAGACGATGATAATCGACAATCGTAGTCCTTTATTTCAAGAAATGGATATGATATGATACCCTGAGCCTCTGAAATTTTTAACAGTTATATTCATTTCATTTTAAAATTATATTTCGACTCGGTATACAAGTGGCAGACGATACATTTTTTTTTTGTTCTTTCATCGGTAAAAGTATTTAAGTAACAACAACAAAAAAGTGAGACTTTTTGGTGGATATGATTATTTTTTTCTATTTGTAAAAATGTATAAGTGTTGAATGTTAATGCTCAAGACTAGTAGCTGTTGTAGCTCTTCCTTTTTTTTGTTTCCTACTTTCGTCAAATTACTTTTTACAAATAGAAATAGAAAACCTTTTAGGATAAACAATAATAAAAATCAACCAACCAACTCGCGACAATCGGACGACGAAAGACTTTGCGTTTGCTTTTTTTGGTTGAATTTACCTTTTTTAAGTAAAGTAATTATTTTTTTTTGTTTCACTTTTTAAAAGCAACAGCAACTACTTATATCTATATATCCTCCTAATTCTACTTTGACTATGATGATAACTTTTTAAAGATTTATTTATATGCAGAATTAGGCATGGAAAATTCATTTTTGATTCAGAGCAAAATGCCGTTTATTGCTTCGCATCAAATTAAACAAATTACTATCAGCTAAAATCGACTCCAGTTGTCACTTCTATGTGGTTGGATTTTTTGATGGAGTTAAAAAAAAGCAATAGTTAAGAGTTTTTGCACTGCTATAAACAATTTAACATTGCAACTTTGCAAAATAAAAAAAATCGTTATGTTTGTTTGCACAATAAAACAGAAAGTTTTAATGAACCCATTATGATGATATGTCATAAAACTTCAAGGCAAAAACAATACGTTCGATAAGCAATAATGGATAAACAGATATCATGTATGTGTAGCAAAATATCATAATCATAAATCAAATTTATGTATCTGTAATTTTGTAAGTGCAATTAAGAACATAACAAGCGGATATACATTATGAGTGTCATTGTTATCCATCCATTCTAGATTTGCTAATGCATTGCCTCCATATCCATTAGGATTTATGATTACATTAACCATTGCATTAGTCAGTCAGTCGGTATAACTTGTTAATTGGATGAATGAAGAAGATCAAGATGGGACTCAAAAATACAGCTCAAGAAAACAAAAAATCTTGTACTTGTTCTTAAGTAATAATGTTGTAAAATTAAACTGGAACTGCCCAACAACTGCCTATGGATGACTTATAAACCTATTTTAGTGTTATGTTATGTTATGTTATGTTATGTTTGTCGATACTTAACTATAATATAATAATTGAATGAAATTTTTTTGGAACAAAACAATGCAATCGAAGAGAGAGCGACCAAAGCTCCAGAAAAACGATCCAATATAATATAACCTAACATAACAAGGAGGCTATTTAGAAGATAAAGTAAAGTACTGTTTATATGTGGAATTAGAAGGATTTTCATCTTTATTATTATTACATGAAAGAATTGAAGAATTGAAGAGGCGGATGGATGGATCCAGGATGAAAAACAATTTTTTTCTTCTTCATGCTTCATCTTCATGTTACAAAAATGGTTTGGATTTTATTTTATGACTCCCTTAAGGATTAAAAGTAATAAAATCTATCTCCTTTGCCTCTTCGCGTTTTGTTTTGCATTGGATCATTTGGATCCGTCCATACGAGGGTTTCCAAAGAATAAAGATGACACCAATTTAATAATAGTTTGTTGGTAATTGGATGTCACAACAAGTAATTCTTTTATTCT
>JAQGCY010001505.1:0-10427 GCA_034700645.1 Xenylla mediterranea
TAAAAATTATAAAAAAGTTTTATGAGTTTTTAGTGGAAACTTTGTTTTTCATTCTTTAATTTATCAAGAAGGACAGTGAGAGCGAAGGATTTCCAGGAAAGAAATTTATCTGTATAACTTTGAACAGTTAAAACTTGGATATGCATATTATAATGTATAGGAATAGCACACAACAAATGCATAGACAAATATATATGAAAAATTCAAGTTGGAGTGATTCTTGACAAAGACAAGAACCAGACGACTTGTAGAGAATGTGTTCTGTAAACATTACATGTTTGTAGGCCAACAGAGAGTATAAAAGAAAACTTTCTTTCCTCCGTAACACCTGTGTAATCAAAAGATTTTTCTCACTACAGTCACAATTTTTTATTATTGAATAATGTACTCTCCTTAGCTTAATCATGGCCTTACAACAGTATATGATCTTTTAAGCTTCTTCCTAAACTCCTAACGTTATCGTAGCGATAGGAATTTCAAAGGTAATAAATGGCTTTGAGCAATTGAGATTATAGTTAACTAAAGTAATTTTACCATTGTAAAATGTAAACACAATAAGCTCAGCTCACCAAATAATGCACAGAGAACGAGAAGGTGTTTTGCAAAAAGTTTCGCCCGTCCTTTCTTTTCGTTCCTTCTCTTATCACGCGTTCCAAATTCTGTTGATAATTCAGGGATTTTCAGGTATAATAGCAATTAATTGTGTTTAAATAGGATTTCTGAATAAAATATGGCACAGTTTATTGGGCGGTATTTGTTAACTCAATTTAATTTAGTAATCAAAAACTGTAAATATAAAGGCCGCAAAGGTACGCTAACATTGTAAAAGCACATTTTTTTGTTAACCTTAGAAGTCAATACTTCATCTAGTATACATATATAATATCTGCAAACTTTTACTTGTTTTGGACTGTCGAGTCAGAATTTAACTGAACTCGAGGTTTTTATGTTCAGAAAATTTCTTGAACAATCTACACAGAAGTCGGAATTCAAAATAGTGGAGGAACAGAATCCGTGAGTATTAAACTGAGTGAAGGAGGAGAGAGGAGAGGAAAGAACATTTTCACCGATTTTCGGGGAATTTCCAATTCCACATGAGTTTTCTTTCCCTAACCCGGTTCTTTTTTCGGTGCCTCAGATTCTTGGATATGATGTACTAAACTAAACCAAACCGTTACACTGTTAGCAGAAGGAAAATGTATTACGGATATACACAAGTTGTAGGAGAGTTACAGCTAGCTACTATAATATTCCCTATCTTTCTCTTCATCCACTCTCTCTCACCATCATCATCGGAGTCACAATATTTGTAGCGTCTAAAGTTTAATGTATGAAGAAAACCTACATATACGATACCCGTATTGCCCGATGCCCGATGCTGAGAGCGTTAGATACAGCAATAGCAAAAAAAAAAAGAAATCTATTTAACTAAAAAAATACATATAACAGGATAGGATACTGCTTTTCTCGTTTGTTCCGTTTCCTTATGTATATAAAATTAAAGCTAGGAGCTATTATGAACTATGTACAATGTATGTAGTGCAGTGGTTAGATGTGATGTAGCATTCTTTTCTAAATTTCTAGTAATGCAAAAACTTCTATTTCTATTGCTAAAGGATCTACGCACGTGCTACTTTATCACAATAGGTAGATTGAAACAAAACAAACAATATGAATATGACAATATGAATATGAGTAATAAATAAATTAAAAAGTTCATATGCTCACCAATTCACCATGTTTTTTTAGACTTAGATCCCTCTTTACAAATGTAAATCATGCAATGCAAAATAATTGTTTTCGTATAATATTTTTAATTCAAACCTGATTTTAACTGTAACTCATGTCTTTGCTGCTCCAATGAAATTTAAATTCTTCTTTACGATGACTTGGAATTGTGGAAGTAGACTAAACTGGAATTGGTACCAACACCAAGCATCACTTGTCTTCGATGGACAATAAAGGTTAATGACTACGACTATCAGACTTCATGCAGGAAAAAAGCTCAGTTTTCCTGTAACTTATTAAAATTTAGTCAAATAAAAAAGTTTTCCTTTTAGTCGATTAACATAAAATCAGGTTTTTATATTTTAAACAAAGCTTTATATTTTGCAAATCAATTTGTAATTTAATTCGTATTGAATTTGGATTTTAACAATAGGATTTATTAATGTATTAGTTGTCCTTCCAGAATTTTTTAATGACAATAATAATCTTGCTATTCTTCAACATTTAAGCACAACTTAATTTAATTTAAGCACTTACCAATTGAGTAAACAGATGAATTTACAGAGTGTGGTAATGATTTATAATGTTTAATTGCATGAGCGAATCGATGTAACGAAAAGCCATGTAAAATGACTATTCAATACACCTTTAAATAGTGGGTACTTTTTGGTGAAATTTACCACATCGAAAAGTATTTACTCGTATTGGAAGGAAGTAGATTAGCTACGTATTACATCTTTGATATTTAAACAGATAATTGCCCAGAAACATCTAGTACAATTTATGCAAATGATGATTTCCAAACTAGTAATTTTGAAGGTGGAATGGATTACGCCTGGCTTAATATATGTTAAGTTGGCAATTAAAAATGAAATATATCCCCTGAGTTTTCAAATACCATTATTCATCACCAGAAGTGTTTGGGAAAGCAAATAAGTAGGAATAATTTATATTCGAATTCAATAAAACCCATAAGGATCATTCAATAAAACCCATAAGGATCATTCAATAAAACCTATTGTGGCTTGCTAAAAGGGGCTGGGGGTGAAGATGTTCTAGTGCAGCAACATTTTCTGTGAAATCAGACTGCTGTCGAATTTCAAATGATGTTTTAACGGCGTGGTGCGACAAAACAATTTTAACTAACTTCGAAGTTCTCAGATACATGAAACAGAACGGCTGCAAAGTTTGTGGGCTTTTCGTCAGCGATCTCGCTGGGGATACTATAAATTAAACTAAACAAGCTGCATACAATTTTAATTTATAAGTTGATATTAATCAATGCAATCATGCAATCTTTTAGTCGCTCTCGTATGAAACTTAAATGTTATTGCTCAACGGTTCAGATTCAGACTCGTTTGATTAAAGTGACTCATGTGACAGGGATTAGGTGATTAGGACAAATGCATCCATCGAAGACAAAAGTCAAAACAAAATGTTAAAATAACTAGTTACAACACAAGTTCTTAAAGAGCAAAGCGATTCTTTATTTCATTGATTCAGTTTTGTTTACTAGCTATCTGCTTTTTTCTTGATACTTGAAGTGGAGAAAGAGAAAGACCAATTTTTAGTTTTCTGTACTAAATAAATATTTATAAGTATTTACTCGAAATCTAACGCTAATTTTGTTATTTCAACGACTCTAGGTATATAAAAATAAAGTTAGTGGTGTTTCAAAGGCGGAATATCAGTAGTGTAGTAACAAATTCCAAACTATTTTAAGTTAGTTATTAGCATTACTCATTTTGTTGGAGATTTATATATTGCAAAAGGTTTATATTTTTGGCTTGAGTTTGTTTGGCGTTTCATTCAATTAACATACTGCACAACTAAAAGCTCCTTGTTCGTATTACTTGGTTATTCGTTATTGGTGATTTGGATTTTACTTATACCCGTGCTGTGTATTGAGCCAATGAATTAGCTCACTAAATCTGCTAATTTAATAATTCCACTGGTTTTCCTTGTAAATTTAAGTCTGTTATAGCTATCATGCATTACAATATTGACTTGATTTTTGGATTTATCATCAGTTTCTTATTGATCTCTGGTAAGGTTTTAGCTTAATGATTCCAGTTAAATTCAATATCCAAAATGATTTAAAATTTTTCTTTGAAAGGTCATTGTATTTGCAAAGTAAAGTTGATTTTCTTCTCTTTTAATAATCCAATTTTTGTTTTATTTTCTTGGAATGAGGATTCCAATTAAATGCATTAAATTACAAAACTCTTTAGTTAAAAAGTTAATTATGAAATACGATAGCTGGATAATTCAATTTAAGGTCTTTGAATGAATGCGAACAATCAGTGGAAGACATACGCAGATTGAATTACTTTTTCCAAGTATTATTGTATTATCCAAAACTACAGCCACAGCATGCAATGTCAAGTTGGAGTAAAAATACACACTAACGACTCAGCGTCTTATTACTGCTTGACTAGCTTGACTTGAGGATTTTATATAACGAAAAAGAAAATCCTTCAAAAAAAAAAGATATTAGATTTCTTAATATTGTGCTCTATATTTGATTTGATTTTGTTTCCAAAGAATTCGAACTCACCCATGGATCAAATATCCAATGCCGAGACGAAGAAGTATTAATGCAAACGTCATGCTGGACCACAAGTCCTACTGGATCAAGGCAAAGCTCATTTCCTGTAATAGAAAGTTTTCCGATGGATTTCACCATTGACGCCGGTCAAGATGTTGATTTGCCGTGCTCCGTGAGTAATCTAGGTACATATCATTCAGGATGACGTTTAGTTTTATTATCTGTTATCTCGATGTGTTTAATTCTAAATATGGCAGGTATGGAATATAGTTCTTTTCATTTTGTGACTGAATTTTCTGTCAAAGTCAAATGCAATAAGAAGTTGGAATTGGAATATTGCCCACGTGTGCAAAAGTCGTAATAAGATGAATAAGAAGGTTTGCGTACTGTCAAAGAACCAAACTGTAGCATTTGATATGATGACGTGAAAATGGCACATTCTACCTATATAACTAAATTCTATTCTAAATTCATTTCTTTTACACAAGGGTTTATTGGCAAATATGTTATTTTAGATGACTTAAATCTTTCGAAAACTTTCAGACCGTGAACGTTTTATGGTTACAAAGTTTATGAGTGCGATCTTAATTTCATGTAAAAAATCTGGAAGCTTTTAAATCTGATTGTCACCTTTACCTCAAAGCTCATTTAAACTGATCATTAAAATGTTTTTGATATTTAGTTGACGATAATTTATGTAGCGTCGATAAGCAACTTTTCCCTCTCCCTTTGATGAGATTTAGTTGAGTAACTCGATATTTTGAATGTATTTGATTTTGTAGGATACTTAAATTTTATTTTATGTACTCAACTCAAAAATGATCTTTCCAGGAAATCGTCAATTAGGTTGGAATCATGACAACAAATCCATTGCAAGGGCGGAGGCAGAAGAAGAAAGAAAGTTAGTAAGATTAAGATACTCTTGGCAAGAAAATCTCCAATTATTGAGGAATTTCACTATAAGATTATACAATGTAGGAGAAAACGATAGTGGTTTTTACGAGTGCTCCATTATAAGTTCTAACAGAGGGGAACCAATTTTGAAATTGTCCCACCGGCTTATTGTTAAAGGTACTTATAATTTATTCTCGTAGATTTCTTGTCTACAGATTGGCAATCTTAAAGGCTATAATTATATTCCAAGAACTCAAGGGTTTGACGGTAAATCCAACTTCTGGGTTTCTTACTGTAATTGAGGGAGATGATATAGAAATGGAATGCATCCCTATAACTCGAAATCATAGAGTTGTTTGGTCAAAAAAAGTAAATTTTTAATTGATCTTCAGTGTAGGGTCTCACATAAATTTTTAAATATTGTGTTTTATTAGGATGGAGAGATTTCCCGAATTCGATCATCAGTTTCTCCTACTGTAATCCGCATTAAAAATTCTAACCCCAATGACACCGGTCTTTACGAATGTTTCATACATAAGTTTCCAAGTATTCGACGTTCCATTTATGTAAGAGTTCTATGTAAGAGGAAAATGTATTTATGCTGAAACTGGGGAAAAATCAATTTATAAATCATGGTATTAAATAGTTGTTTATTGATTTGTAGATGCACCAATTGTTCAGACGCCTAACATCATGGTTCACAGTGGCCCGAAATATAGTACCACTCTCAAGTGCTTAGTGAAAGGAGATCCACAACCACAGGTAGAGAGAATGGCGTTTGAAGTCATTCTAGATCTTTAGTGGAAATAATTGAGCGATCATAGATCTATATTTTAAAAATGTTTATCGTAATGTTCTTAGAACTAATGTTGCTTAACTCGCTTTTAAAAACTAAACTTATTCAATGATAATGCTTTTCATTACTAAGTTATGTAAGTGTCGAGTCAATTTCTACGTAAACATTGGCATTGCGGCTTTTAGTTCTAATATATGTTCTTTGTTATGATTTTCCTTTCGCCGAACTACTGGAGATCAAGGAATGAAAATACTATTGTTTAATTTTAGGTTCAGTGGTTTTATGGAAATACTTCATTGCCTTTCACTGGAACACAAAGAATTTATTCCACATCAAACGGAACTGAGTATTATTTGCATATTAAAAGTGTACGAGAGAAAGATTTTGGTTTTTATATTTGCATGGCAAACAATACGCTGGGATTTGATCTTAAATATATTGAACTCTCAGGTAAACATCATCCATACTTGTAAATTTGATTTTAGGTCTGTATTACAAAAAACTTTGGTCTTGCCAAAATTTTCAGGCATTCCAACTCCTCCTATGGTTTTAAAATTGGAAATTTCTGCATGCTACAATGATGATCAGAAGAAAAGTGAAGGAGTCGGTAGTCTAAGCAGATATGCATCAAAGTGTTTGATCTCGGTAACTTTACATTGGATGGTAGTATCTTACAACAGTCCTGTGATAGATTATCACATAATGTTTCGAAATGTAAAAACAAATGAAGATGAAGACGTTAATTTGACTAATGAGTATAAAGCAGTTCCTTGGATAGAAGCTACCATTCCAGCGGATTCACATGATACAACTTCTGGTTTTCCTTTTATTCACACGAAGGCTTACACTATTAAGGGCCTAAGGAGTGATACTGTTTATGAAGGAGCTTTGAGAGCTCGAAATAAATTTGGAATTAGTCGTTTATCTCCAGTGTTTTATTTCTCTTTACTTCCAAGTAAGAAAACTAAAAATTTACGTAGTAATCAAAATGGAACAATCTTATTCGAACCTAATTATTAATATTATACGCAGATACTTCATACATTTTAGAAGATCCTGATTTGCTAATGCAAAACGAAGGTATTTTTTTAAATGACCTATACCATTGTTTTAGAAAATTGGAATAAATAAAGTAAATATTTATTACATTTTGCCTTTAGACAATCAAAAAGAGGAATTCGACTTTGAGGACTACGAAACTTCAGATACACCAACGTGGAGAGGACATTCAATTTTCTGTAACCTTAATAGGTTATTAATTGTTCCTTGCATTTTTGCATACATATGGATATGATATATACTATTCCAACTTAATGAAAATAATTTGCCTAATACAAACAAAACAATTCTTCTTCTGAACTGTAACAGCTTTTTCCCTCTTTGTCTTTCTCCTGTGGGAAGCTGGAAAACATTTCCGGGATATTATAAGGCTTCGGAATCGGAATGCTTAGTAAAAATGCCAAACTGGTGAACGAAACAAAAAATGCAGCGGTTAAAATAGGGGGTATAGTTTATGACATGTTGAGACCCTTTGGCCTCTTGGTCTTGCTATTGCTGTTGAAAAGGGATCTTTTCGGATTTATTAGCTGTTTAAATACCTTCGCTTTACATTTTGCATAGGAGATAGGAGTTGTATGAATTCAATTTCATTTTCCTTCATAACGGGTGGTTCCTGGTGCAAGTTGAAGTTTCAATTGTACTTATTTCAAGTCCAAAATGATCTGTAAGTGTAGAGTTAAGCTAAGTTAAAGTAAAAAGAAGTACCTTTGGCTTTTCCTTTCATACATAATGTATTAACTGATTTTATTATATTGCCTTGAACCGTGCCAAGCATTAAAGGTCTTGCCTTACCTTTCCCCTCAAAATCATTTTCATTATTCTACTAGCCAAATGGTTTTATTTTCCATTTCATCCATAGGCAATATGCTTAGTCTATTCTATTCTATCTACTTTTTTCATTCCTTGGTTTTGTTGGGATACTGTGGCCAACAACAATCCTCTGAACTGAACTTCAGTTACCATTATAAACTAACATCTAGTTATTGTGAGTAAATCTCAAGGTGGAAATAAACCTTTCTGTTTAAAACATTACACACTTACAACATTTTCGTTCACTTTATGGTGTTATGTTTGTTTTTTTGGTTATATAAGATATTTAACTCTACGCTCAACAAGAAATACTATTTTCTAGTTTCTAGTGTTTTAATAGGAAAAAAGGTTTGCATTTTGCAAGAAGCCTAAAATAGTGAACAACATGCAATTCCAGTTAATTTAATATCTTTCACATATTTCCGTATTTAATGTACATGTGCGTCCGTAGACGGATACGTAAAATGGAATGAAATGCAATAAAAGATGAGAAATTTGAAACTAGGATATGATATCACCGTACTTTTACATTAAACAATTCAATATAGCACATAAATATTTATTTACTTTAGTCAATAATAGTTTTTGTGGGGTTTTGTTAAAGTTAACAATAATTCATTATCAATGTAAGCATTAACATTAAGAAGGGTAAGTCAAGTCACCATTTTCTGCGACATTTACAAATAACAAATTAATTTAAACGTCAGCATAAGCATGGACACTGTAGGTATAGCTTACGTTTACGTACAGAGAGAAACATGACTCAAATATTTACATTTCATCTCTTAAATTGAATGATGAAACTATATCTAAAAAGGATACGATGAGCCAGGCCCAGACTTATTGGAATCCTGAAATATCAATGAATTGAATATGAATCAACCAGGAAATTATTAAGAACAATAAATGTTTTGCTAGCTCATGAAAAAAACGACGTAAAATATGCAGTGAAAAAAGAAATATTTAAAAACGGATTATGAAACAGTATTATTGTTTTAGAACATTTGCATTTTTGCAATTCTATTCACTACTTAAACTTTAAACAAAAGATAGATAGATGAAGAAACAGAAAGTATTAAATTGATTACATTGTGTAATGAAATATGCATTGCATTTATAAACATCCCTTTTCCATGCCGTAATCATGAATCATGCAAAGATATTTCTTTGAATGGAATTCCATATGCATTTGTATATGTGAGCAAGGCGGTTACAATTTACAATTGATATGACTGACTACTAACTGTAGTACTACTCAACACTCCCATATGTACTTCTTTTATCAAAAATTCCCAT
Organism: Xenylla mediterranea; assembly: GCA_034700645.1. NCBI lineage: Eukaryota > Metazoa > Arthropoda > Collembola > Poduromorpha > Hypogastruridae > Xenylla > Xenylla mediterranea. The sequence continues at coordinate 9,132 of JAQGCY010001505.1, forward strand.
GTTAACCGAAGGAAATTACTCCGGGTCATTCGACATTTTTGTAATTTTTACTAAAAACTCTTCACCTCATTAAGTTAAAGTTCCGATAATACAAAGATTAAAAAGATTTAACCGAATTTCAACGCAGATGGTTCATTATGTCTATGTGAGACATTGTGATTGTAAATGTGTAGGGTAACTCCCAGCTCGAGCTATAGCTCTCAGTCCCAACATTTTTTTATGCTTGCTTTTGAAATTAAATGCAGCCAGATTGCATTTGCAGATGCATTCTAAATTCTTCTAAACCCATTTTGTTAACTCAGCATGTTCAAAAGACGCACATGCATATGAATTTTCTGTTACAAATACAAACCAACCTTGGTTTTGGTTATAAATTTGATTGTAAATTGTAACCATGTTTTATTATAGTAAAAAAATGCATAACTATAGTTCAATCCATAGCGAATTTCTTTATATTCAAAACTTTAATTTTAAATAACTAACACCTAATATTAATTCTTGACTATTGAAGAAAATTTTTAAATTCAACAATAATGCATAACAAACATAATGAAATTGCTTAAGCACTAGCTGAGATCTAAATTTAAATTATGATATCAAACTCTTTAATCTATGTAGGGAGATTTTTAGTAATTAAAATAGACGAGCACGACATTATAATTATGATATACCTATCTATGTTGTCTATTCTTGATGAATGGTTTCCTTTTTCTTTCCTATCCCACCACAATACAATACCAAAGCTTTGTTTTTAAAATAATTATCGCTGGGACAAAATGCAGCAAAAAAAGTCAGAAATTTCGGATTTACAAAGTTTAAAAATTACGAATTCAAATAAATGCCGTTATGAAAAATGAAAAAAATTAATAATTTAAATGATTTGATTTGTAAGGCATAAATCATAAATCGAATTATTTATCTAAGCTACATCACACCACCTACCACGCATTAGTGTCGTTTTTATTGAATTTACATTTTCGTAAGTTGTTTAATTAAAATTGCTTTGCTGAATGTCTTGTAAACATAAACAGATACATGTTTGCATGACTCATAAATTATTCTTTATCAAGATAAGTAAAACCTTATACAGTATAGTAGTATAGCTAACGTGTTCACAGTGAAATCCATATTTTTTATTTACACCGTGACTGTTGTACCTGTTGTGTTAGTTTTTTTATGGGAAGATCGTAGCAAAAGCAAACTTTTTATTATGTTAAGTGAAATAGACAATAGTTAGCAGAAAACATAGGTGCTAAATAGAAAAGTATAAACATTTTTCAATACTACTTTTGTCTA
>JAQGCY010001506.1:0-10422 GCA_034700645.1 Xenylla mediterranea
TCTTTGCTTAGACTTATTTCTGTTCCTGTGATTCGGCTAGAGTGCATAGCATCTTAGCGAATCCCCGTCTCAATTGGTGTAGGACCCGTCTTCAGTTCCAGTACCAAAACTCTACAACAATAACACAGGCTATTACCAAAGCAAAGGCTTTGCATGGCAATATCGTTCCCCACATTCCTAAGCAATTTAATAGAAAATTACTTCAGTATGGCGGATATCAAAAGTGTTATCAAGTCCATCCCGAAATTCGATGGAAAATCGAATGTCCAGTTGTTCGTGAATCGATGTGACGCAGTGGCGTCATCATTGAATCTGGATCCACAGTTCCTGATTATCAATTTCCATCAATTTGTGGAAGGAGAGGTCGTGGACTGGTGGAAATACACACAACAACAATTCCTGGATAAGCTGGATTCATCCAACATGGCAGCACGATGGACATCATTAAAGGCTCAACTGCTGAAGTTTTATGAACCCGAATCAATGAGGAAAGAAGCCAAAGCGGCCATGAAGGCAGTCCGGTATATGGATTGCACCACGGCTGGAGAGTACGTGAGCAAGAAATTGGCTCTGTTCTCTCTCATCGATCCAAACATGAAGGCTGACAAAATAGTCGAAAAATTGATCAAGGGCCTTCCGGAATCATTAAGGAACATATTTTATGGCTCTGAACCAAAGGACCACGTGGAGTTCCTTCAACGCCTTCGTAAAATGGGAATGCCAAAGGTAAAGAATGAGCAAAGGCCATTCAAACCTTCCAAATCCAAAGAAGCTGACGACCCCAAACCAGGAGTCAAACGGGGATACAATTCCAAGGGAGAAAGGGTATGTCTTTACTGCCACAAACCAGACCATATAATTAAGGACTGCCCCACCAGACCCAAGAAGGAAGCAGAGAAAGCACAGGCTTTCACTACTGAAGCTCAGGTTTCTTTAAACTAGGACGCTGGATGGGACGGAGCCATCCAAAGCGTTCGAATAAAACTTTGGTTCTTACTAAGTCTTTGAATAAATCAAATTATGAAAATTACTCAGTTTCTTCCAAAGAATACTCAAACTCCGCAAAACCACAGCATAGCCAATCCAAATTTGCACAGGCAGATTTGGATAGTGATGAAATCACCGATGTTGAAGGCAAAGTGTATAGCACTGCGTTTAGAAACATCTCAGTTGGACATAAGCATACTCAGGACATCATTATTAATTCAATCAAGTTCACGGTTCCACTGGATTCTGGGTCCAACATTACTGCAATTAACCCAAATTGTTTAGCAACTCTAGGAAATGCTATTCATAAAAGAACAAAGGTTCTCCCACCCTTATACGCAGAAGGAGCTCAAGGTCAGTGGACTAAAATCCAAGACCAAGTGGAACTAGTGATGGTGATGGACGGAGTAGAATATTTATGGAGATTTTATTTATTTCCAAACCTGGCAAGGCCAATTATTCTCGGAACAGACTGGATAAATTACAAGGACTATTTATCCACAAATAAGAGCACTGGCTCTTCTGAAAACGCCAAAACCAAAAATGAATTTTTCAAGGATTTTAAAACTGAAGTTGAAGCGGCACCAACTACCTGGACCTGTCACCTCAAGGACTCCGTAACAATACCAGCAAAGGCTGCCGTACGGGTTACGCTAGAATGTCCAAAAGTTAAATCTGGTTCTATCATACTGTTTCCAAATCGTGAACAAAATTACGGGAAAATGCTACTAATTCCGTATACGTATGCGGTATTAGAAAACTCATGTTGTGACATTTGGATCACCAATCCTACTTCGTCACCAGTTCATTTGGCTCAGCATACATATTTGGCTACAGCACAGGCTTGTAGGCCAAATTGTGAATTACTGTATCTCAATAGTTCACAAGAAAAATTAGCACAATCAACCAATCCGAAGAGCAACGGCTCTCAGACTGACCTTGGCTTTAATATTAAATTGGGTAGCAATTTAACTATGCAACAACAGAGTTCCATTTTGGATTTAATCAGAAGGTACAAAGACGTATTTGCTGAAGATGAATCCAAATTAAAACACACTAGTCTTGTGAAGCACAAAATAGAAACCGGAGACCATGTGCCAATCAAGAGAAATCCTTATCGGGCTTCTTTTACAGAACGTAGGAAAATCAAAGAGAAAGTAGACGACTTACTCCGAGCTGGGCTCATTGAAGAATCGATTTCCCCTTGGTCAGCACCGGTGGTTCTAATCCCAAAGAAGGATGGAGGCCACAGATTATGTGTGGATTTCCGGAAGCTAAACTCCATCACAAAGAAAATTGTCTATCCTATGCCAAGGATGGAAGATGCAATTGATAGACTCGGAGGATCCAAATTCTTCACCGTGCTCGACCTTGTTTCTGGATACTACCAAATAGAAGTCGATGAATTAGATCGAGAAAAGACCGCTTTCGTTACTCCAGATGGCTGTTACCAGTTCAGACGTATGCCTTTTGGATTATGCAACGCTCCGTCCACGTTCCAGTATATGATCAATTCAGTATTTGGAAATGAAAATTGGGCATCGGTTCTGGCTTATTTAGACGATATTATCATTTTTGCTAGAACATTTGACGAACACCAGCAGAGGCTGGAAATGGTTCTTCAACGCCTGAGAAATGCTCACTTAACCCTGAAGGTCAGCAAATGCAGATTCGGAGAAGCTCAAGTGAGATATCTTGGGCATATAATAACCAAGGGTGGCATTGAAATGGATCCTCAAAAGATTTCAGCCATTACAAAATTCCCAGTACCAAAGACTCTGACTCATATCCGTTCGTTTGTAAACATGACTGGGTATTACAGACGATTCATTAGGAAATTCGCAGAAATAGTAGCCCCATTAAATAAGCTGCTCCGAAAAGATGAGCCATTTGTTTGGGCAGAGGCTCAACAAAATGCATTTGAAACTTTGAAGTCTAAAATGGTTTCTGCTCCAATTTTGGCGTACCCAAGAGAAGATTCTCCGACTATAATCCATTCCGATGCAAGTGGTGTCGGAATTGGAACAACCCTAATTCAAATCCAAGATGGAGTTGAACGAGTAATTGCGTATGCAAGCCGAGGAATAACCCCAGCTGAATCAAGATACACAGTCAGTGAACTGGAATGTTTGGCTGTATGCTTTGCAGTGGCAAAGTATAGGCCCTATATTTACGGTCGACCAATCACAGTAGTCACAGATCATGACTGCTTGAAATGGTTATTCGAGATGAAGGACCCAACCGGAAGACTAGCAAGATGGTCTCTATTGCTCCAGTCCCATGACATGACAATTGTTCATCGCCCAGGAAAGAAACACAGTGACGTGGACACGTTATCGCGATTTCCAGTAGACCCACCAGAATCATTGGATTCGGCTGAACTATATCTGTTGGAAGGAACAGATATGACAGTGGAACAGGCCAAGGACCCAAACTTGAAAAAAATAATTGATTTTCTGAGCAAAGGCTCAGGGACAGAAGTTCCAGTTGTACGAATGCTCCAGTATTATAGTTTACAGAATGGGATTTTATATTTTGCAAACTTTACTCCAGAGGGTCGGGCATGGAAACTAGTTATACCAAAGGGTATGAGAAAAAATGTTTTGAAATCTATCCATGAAGATCCAACTGGAGGACACTTTGGCACTTCCAAAACATGGGCGGCTATCCAGTCCCGATTTTATTGGAATGGAATGTATCGGCATGTGAGGAAGTTCGTATTAGGCTGTCCAGTTTGTCAAGTTCACAGAATCAAAAGAAGCCCACCCCATGGGGTAATGCAAACATTTGAAGAAGTAACGACCCCATTCGAACGAATAGGAATAGACTTTATTGGCCCTTTTGTCACCAGCGAATCCGGAAACAAGTACGCAGCAGTGTTCATCGAGCATTTCAGTCGTTATGTCGAAACAGAAGCCATACCTAATGCTACAGCAGAGGCTGTAGTAAAAGTTCTCCTGGAGAAAATAATTTTGAGACATTCGCTGCCTAAGGAAGTAATTGTGGACAAAGGTACACAATTTACTTCAGAATTAATGCAAGAATTTTGTAAGAAATCCAATCTCAAATTGAAGTTCACAGCTCCTTACCATCCCCAAACTAATGGCATGACCGAGAAATGCAACCAAACCATAAAGAAAACTATTGCAAAGTACGTGTCCAAGAGTCAAAATGATTGGGATTTTTATTTAAGCACAGCAACATTTGCCTACAACACCAAAAAGCATGAATCCATGGATGAGTCACCATTTTTTTTAGTTTACGGCAGAGACGCCAGACTACCGATTGATTTAGAACTCCCTATTTTGTCTGATTCTTCAAGTCCAAAAGCACAGGAATCCTTATCGCAGAGGCGATTTGCAGCAGCAAGAAAATCAAAAGAATCCCATTTGAGGACTAAAGAAAGATTTGACAGAGGTCGAATCATCCCAGCATTCCGGAAAGGGCAAAAGGTCTTACGTATTTTGAAAGTTCGGAAGAAAGGGCTTACTCAAGCTCTCTTAGCTCAGAAGAAAGGCCCTTATGAAATCATCGACCAAACAGGACCAAACAATTACAAAATTCATCTTTTTAATTCCAAGACGAAACCTATCATTGTAAATGTTAATGACATAATCTCATGGCATTCCGAATTCGTTTCTACTGATTCCTCGGACTCGGAGTCCGTAGCAGAGCAAAGTATTTCATTACGACAACATAGTAGTTCACCAGAAATACCAGATCCTTTTGATTCCTTTGACGACAACATTCCTTCCACTCCGAACCAAATAAATTCCAGACATTCAACTCCCAAGATAAGCACACCAGATTCTAACCATACCAGTTACCACTCGCTTGTATGTGATTCATCAAAATCATCTCATAAGAGCAGCGGCTCTAAAAGTTCTCCGAGATTTAGCAGAAGCAGTCCTGAAAAGAGCATTGGCTCTCCAGAAAAATCAATTCCGACTCCCACAGAACCAGAATCTTCTAGCGAAGAAGAATCGTCCACTGTTTCAGAGAAGCGGTACCCATCACGTTCCAGGATCAAAACCAAGCGATTAGGCATTGACGAGTAATGCCAGATCCAATCGACCTCCGAAATCAATTAGATGCAATTAAAGCAGCAAAGGCTGCGGGATCAACTTCTGCAGAGGCAGTTGTGGTTCCAGTTCCACACAAGCTACGAAGTGTAGTTCACAAAATTGGAACCTGGGACCTCCAGATAACAATTAAAAAGAAGAAGATCAGAAAGAATGTTCAGTGTATACTTTGTAGGCTTAGAGGTCACATAGCCATTAATTGTCCAATTAATTCTAAGAAGTAATTAGTTTTAGTATATATTTATTAGTTTTTGTTTATAGTTTGTTAAGTTTTTTTTTGCTTGTAATTGGCATTGTGGAATATGCCAAAATCTTAGGAAGGAGTGATGAGACGTGTGGACGCATACCTCGGATTCCACCCGTCTCCTATCCTATTAATTAGTCTGCCTGTTATGAATCTCAGGCACATTCTTTAGCTTACCTTGAAAGGTAACTAAACCAATAGAGATTCCTTACTCAAGTTGAGTAGCAAAGAGTCTAACCTTGCAGCTCAATCGTCCGCCCAAATCCATTACATGGATTCCATTACTATTACTAGTTAGATTAGATCTCCCGAAATCCTAGCTCTACCAAACTCTACGAATAAATAAGCTCTTTTCTATAAGCAAATAGTGGATCTTTGCTTAGACTTATTTCTGTTCCTGTGATTCGGCTAGAGTGCATAGCATCTTAGCGAATCCCCGTCTCAGTATAAAGTATCATTCAAACCTGGCATTATAATCTTATTTCTATTCATCGTCTTGAGTGGGTGCTCTGTAGCTCTTGTTTTTGTGAACTTCTCAGTTCTCACTGGATTCCTAAAGTGTCCACGTGAAGGACTGAATGAATCAATTTCATGGCTATTGTTGGGATTTAGGATAATTACACAATTTATTTGTGCAACAGAGCTTGCTTGTTCCACACCAATCATTGTCATATTGGGAGTAGAAACTATTTCAATTATTAATGAAATCCAAACTCTGCTCATGTAAGAAAAATTTCCTAAAAAATTATCTATACTTCAGTTTGAATTTTTTCAATTTATTTACAGCGATGAGTATACTAGTATATACTAAAATTTTGAACAGTTTTCTTAGAAAATACCTTTTGCCTGTCCTCGTTAATTTTATAATATGTGCAAATGTTTCATTAATTTACAATGAAATACGAATTAATGCTACTATCATTTCACATATAATTTCCTTTGTTTTCTTGACTGCTTTACTGGCTGGCTTAGTAATTATTTTAGGTCAATCTTCAAAATTAATTTCTTTAAATAGAAACCTTGTAAAGTCCATGCATGAATATAATTCGGAAATGTTAAAAAGCACAAATTATAAACTTCAGCTAAAATTACTTAATTCTAGAGAAATTATAAAGTTTAAGGTAGGAATTTTCCATAATGTTAGCTATAAAGTATTAGCTATTGCTTTTCATTCTATTATTGATTATACGACTACATTATTAATTCTTAACTAGATTAGTTTGAATTGGAGGTTTGTCAAATTATACCAATAGTTTTCGAAAAACCTAAAATTAATCAATTTACAATATTATTTTAGTTTATAGAATACAGAGAATGCCTATATTCTAAGCTTACACCCAAAAATAACGAACCAAAAATAGTGAAGCCAAAAATAGTGAAACCAAAAATAGTGAAGCCAAAAGTAGCGAATTCAACAATTTTGTTTTTACATTAAAATTCTATCTTAAAAGAACGAAATGTCAGTCATTTATTAATGATTATATGCCATACATACTAGACCCGGCAAAGCTCGCTTTGCCTTTTTGTTATTGGTGGACGGCAAAGCTCGGCCGGGTCTAGTATGGCTCGCTTCGCTCGCACCCGAATTTAGCATTTATCAATTTTCAAACAATTTTGAACTCAAAAAATAGTCATTTGACCATTTTTCCGCTTGTTGCTATGGAAACGTTACTTTACCAAAAATCAACAAAGTGGGGCTCACGACCGGAGACGGGAATTATATAGTATAGATAATTCTACAATAGACATATCGTTTTACAACTCCTGCAATTATCCATAAATCGTATATTTTGAGCTATTCCTAACAGTAATTCTTCACTAAATTTAGTCCAATTGTGCTGAAAAAATTTAATCACTAGTTAACAACATTGGATTGTCAATTTATTTATTACGGTCCATTGTTTCTTTTGTAGTTTTTATTTAAATGGAACGCTTCGTAACTAGCTTGCAAAAACTAACAAGTTCACAACTCCTTGTAATGTATTATCAAGTTCATTTAATTTAGCTCTGTTCTCTATATAAAAAAAATTTCCAACACTACATGATATTGGTTTTAAGCTTGAAACAATTCTTTGGTAATTTTTTCTTGTTTGTTTAAATTTGAGCTGTAATGAATGTTTAAATAATTGAGTTGAAAATTTTACAGAAAGATAATAAATACATGACATTTGATTGAGTAATAAAAGTAACCATACTAAACCACCAAGAAAAATACTCATGCAAAATAATATTGAAATAATTCCAATATTATTACGAAGTCGTATTATTGTAAATGCTGTTAAAATAATAAGATTTATCATGTTAATATTTGCAAACAAGAAATGTTTTTGACCATAGAAAATGTTGTAATTTTGAGCTATTATTCTTATCTGATTATAGGCGTTGATTGCTTTCCTCAATTTTAGTAATTTCAAATTGCTTTTGAGTTGGTCTAAGGTGAAACTACGAGTAGAAGTGAACGAACGGAATTAAGCACTTTGAAATCATTAAATATTTAGATGCTTTTATTGATTTGGTCTTATTAACTTACCACAAATGAAATATCCAAAATTTCATCGAGACCAACGTCATATACTGTGTACCAACAATCACAATAAAAATGATAATGGCATCTATGCTTACTAAAACGCTCAATACGATCAGAAATATTGTTATATATAAATTGATATTCAAAGATTCATATAAAAATATAACAGAGATTGGAAAGTAAATTAAAACTGGAAATATACACGATGAAATTAGATTGATGAAAAATATCTGTCGTAAACGAGGTTGGGCATATCGTTGATGGAGCAAGTTTTTCCCTACAAAATTTGCAATTATATTAGTAGATTGGTTACAAGCTGAATTGAGCAATTGTTTTGCTATAGAACATACCAAAATTAAAATTCAATCTAAAAGTCAAATTTGCAAGTAAAGCAAAATCTCTTTCCCAAAACCATATAAATAGTTTACAAATTGGAGGAGAAAGGGGTGCTTGAGCCAGGAGGAAATAAAGTATTCCATCATAATCCTTGATTGACAATGCAACTTTGAATTTGTAAGAATAAAATATAGAAAAAAAGATGCAAAATATACCACAAAAATTTGAAATAAAGTTTATTTTTCTATCCTTATATGGTATCAGAACTTTTCCGGTCCAATGAAATGGAATAAACAAATTTACTATTGTACTGAAATCAAAAATTTTCTGTACTATGGTTGATTCTAGTTTTGTTAACATTTTTTTGTCTTGAGCTATTTTGATTAACAATTTTACCTGGTGAAGACCAAATAGGAAATAAGCTTAAGCAGTAATTTCGACCTAATTCACAGTATATTACAACTCATTTTCCAGGAAATCCAATCAAATGATAAGGAAAAGGATACTTGTTTTTATAGTTTATGATCAAATATTTAAGTTTAATCCCTGCCCACATGCCGTGATGTTTTTAATGACATGTAATGGGAGTGTAATTTTGCAAAAAGTCCGACGATTATTCTTATCAGTTATACTCATCATCATAAACCTTTACTTGCTAAAATAGACACAATAAATTGCTTGGAAAAGAAAGTTTGCTACAAGAATTTTAATTGTGTACACAAATCATGAACTTAGAAGACATAATTAATTAGCTAGAACTAGAATTAGCTTACTGTCTTTGTATTGTATTGCATTGTTCTGATGTTCAATGTAAGAATATGCTTTATGAATTTAATATATTCGAAAACTTTAATCGATACATTACGTTAGGAGTGTTATATTAACATAGGAAAGTCATTCGATATTCAAGTCCGGGTTAACTATAAAATATTAATAGATTAATTACTTATTTTCATATTCCTTATTTTAAAGGAATATGAAAATTCTGGTACTAATTTTGATGGGTGGGTTTGAAAAAAAAGCTGAAAATTTTATTACGTGGCATAATACGGCAAATTAACCTGGACGTAGACATCAAACAAGTCTGTTAGTTTAAACAATGAGGTTTAGGTGCTTAAATGTGTCAACACCATCCGTGTGCCTTACAGGGTTTTATCATCCAAGCTGAACAATTGTTGCAATAAATAAATATATAGACTTAATATTTAAAAATTGAATAGTAAATTCCAAAACATACATCAACAAAAAAGTTCAGCAGAATCCAAATCACAATGATTTCTTTGGAGACTTTAACTATTCTAAAAAAGTATTTCGACTTTAGTAGATTTTGGTTTCATTCTTTACGTATCAAATACTTGGACGACAAAAAGAATATAGTTTTAGCCGTTCCACGATTTTGGAAAGTTTATTTTATTTATGCTGTCTCCGTTCAATTGATATTGATTAATTTCATTATCAAAGACATTGTGCTCAATGATGGAACAAATAGTTTGGAAGAAATCATTTTAACTGGAACATTATGCATATGCTTTGTATTTTTATGGTTTTGCCATATTGTTTTTGGATTATTTAAAAAGACATTTCAATCGTTAATTTCAACAGATTTTTATTTTAATAGAAAATTAGTTCAAAAAATTGGCTTACAAAATGTTGATACAGATGGAATTGAAAAAGTGTTAAAAGTAGGAATTATTTGTGAAATTTTACTGGCACCAATACTCTTTATTTTATTCTCATCATTTTCACTTTTGGGCATAAACTGGGGAATAGATGGAATTGTTTCTACACATTGGATTGATCAAATAATTAAAGTGATCATAGTTAGTGTAGCAATAGCAATACAAAGCAAAAGTGGACTAATAATAGTCACTTTAGCACTTTTGTATGGAAATTCAACAGCACAATGGTTGAAACATTTCATGTAAGAAATTTTTAGCAAAATTTGTCATGTAGAAATTGTATTAAATTTTGTTTTTACAGAAACTTAAGCCATTATAATCGGATTTGTCAGCCTAAAACACTCAGAATTGCATTTAGAGCATTAAAAATAAACCGGACAACCTGTATATAAAACTGCTCAGCGAAAATGATACTAAACATACACTATTGGTACTGTTCGTACTATTGATACCATTCGCGCTTTACGTACGATAGCATTGGTACTGTTCGTACTATTGATAGCATTTGTACTACTGGTACTGTTCGTACTATTGATAGCATTGGTACTACTGGTACTGTTCGTACTA
>JAQGCY010001507.1:0-10422 GCA_034700645.1 Xenylla mediterranea
ATGGACCTTTGTTTCGGTTTAAATTGCATACAGAAAATCATTTTATGGTTGATTTATCATATTTTAAGCAAAATATCTTTAGGGCTAAGATTAATTTTAGAATTTAGAAAGGCTAATTTGCTTAAACTGCTTTGTTTAGTAAAATGATGCATTTATTGCCTTTGATTTGATTAATTTGATTTCTTAAATTTTGAATTTTCACAGTAAATAATGTTTTCATTTGGACGAAAGAATAAATTAAATTAAGCTAAATTACCATTCTTCATCTTCATCCTCTTCTTCTTCTTCTTCCTCCTCCTCCTCTTCTTCTTCTTCTTCTTCCTCATCATCATCATGTTCTGTGGTTGTTTCTTCCTCCTCGGATGCGGATGTATTGTCTCCATGGTCCTCATCTTCGGTTTCTACACTTTCTTCTTCGTCTTCATTATTTTGGCGTGGAGCAGAATTAAAGTAGAGCTTAGAATATTTCCTAGGGAGTAAGTGGTCACCCGTCATATCTTCATTTACAGTTAAGGCAGTACTACTCTTATCACATTTTCCATTCTCGACCAAAAGAAATAAAACTTGAATAATTTCTCGCTCTGTTAATAATCCTTCATATTTTTCAACAACTTCAGTTTTGAACACATCAGGTTTCATTGTTGGAAATCTGACGTGGAGAAATGCTTTCTCTGCAACTTTTCGTAAATTAGCTGTAGTCGGTGGAATCCCATTCTCTTTACATTTATGTTGAGCCCACCTGCAATAATTAATATAGATTTCTAATATGATTTTATTTTCAATTTTGCATTACTTACTTAACAACAGCTTTAAAAATATCGATTTCATCTAAGACCAAATCATCTTGCTTCAAAATGCTACAAAGTGCTTCACATTCTAATGTTACAAATGTTTCATCCTTTGAGAAAACGTCGGCAGCATATCTGAAAGTGTAAATTAAAATCTTAGTCAATTATTGCACAAGTGTTAAATCAAATTTCATAAAACTCACAATCGGATAAAGTAATATGCACTTTTTTCAAGCCGAGGGCAATTAAACAAAATTCCAAGTTCATAGGTTTTCAGAGCACTTGTCGAATCTATAATTTGCTCTAGTGCTTCACCAGAAGCTTCAATCAAACCTGAGACTTGATAGTAATTTGACAAATACCATGCTGCTTCAATTTTGGTGTAAAATTCTTTGCTAACGGGTTTAATTAATTCTTCAACATCAGGAAATTCATCAGTATATACAAACTTTACAGTAAAAAAAATGGTTACAGTATATTAGTTTAATGAATTATAAACTTAATCCACTCACTTCGAGAAAAAGTTGGAAATGTTCTGGCTCCACATCGGGTAAATAAATTATAGGCTCTTTAGCAGTTTCCCATCGTTGAAACAATGCATCAAAATATGGAGAACGACTCATAAGAATGAGTTTATGTGCTTCAATTCGATCTTCTGCTTTTCCAACTACAAATGTAACATCGCTGTAAAGTCCTGTCGAGTAAATGTATCCCATTGATTGAGACAAATTCTTGTGATGATTCTGCCATGCATTTTCTAAATCAAGATTAATATTTCTTAAGGAACAGTCAGAGTTTTACGTTTACCACGAACACTGTTATAAGTTTACCTCCAATTTCAATATCCCCAGGTGGAATTTTAACCCATTTTTTTGAGGACATTTGTGCAAAGGTCGGATAATTAATACTGGACTCAAAACTAGAAGTAGATGGCTTTTCAGGCTCGATTAATTCTTCCTCTGCATCGTTGCCGTATGGCCCATAAAGACTTGGGATTTCGAGCTCCATTTCAACTACAAATTTGGAATTCACTAAAATTTTTGATAAAGTGTAAATATTAAGGCAAAAAACGTTATTGATGTTAAAATTACGACGGTCAGATTTAAAATGACTAATTTGAACCTTGTATTGTAGCATATTTGTAAGACAAACATCAATGTTTGGATAGTTGCTACGGTAACTTTAATTTACACTTACTGTAACAATGAAACAATGAATCTAACATTTTTCAGTAACATAATGAACAGATTCTTGTTTGATAAGTAAAACTGAATTCAATTTGCTTAAATAATAAGTATAGTATCTTTGCAATCTCTTGTTTTAAAATGGATTTGGAAGGCGATGTTTCTGATATTGGAGCTACAAGCCTTGAACTCGCTCATAAAGAAAATGATAATACTAATGTAAAGGAAACAAAAATTGTTGTCGGAGAAATCGATTTGGATGAAGTAAAACGGACTATGACTATTGGTACTTCCGGGGAAGCTATACTCCCAAATTGTACAGTGGAACAAAACTGTACTGTTGATATTAATCAACAAGAACGACTCGGATTGAAATTGGACGATTTTCCCAAGAAAAAGCGGAACCGAAAAAGGAAGGATTCGCGTCCTGTTGTAGCAAAAAATTGTAACACTCAAATCGATGTAGAAACACCTCGATATGTCACAAATACTTTGGACGATAAAAATCTTTTGGAGTTGATGGTTGAGAGAAATAATGATATTGCAAGTACCAATGCCAATGAAGAGGTCATTTTCATAAAGCTTATTAATTTAACTATGATGATAATTAAGCTGTAATTTTTATCTTTATATAGGACAATTCAATTTTAACACAAGATGTTATCAAGATAAATGAAGTCAGTCAAGCAAAGCAGACACAACCTTTTAAGGAATCTTTAGGTCTTAAGGTTATTCCAACAGAACAAGAATGCGACTTTGCTCAACAACTTGAAAACAAATTAATTGAATTAAGCAAAGCTTCCAAAGGAGCTGATTTGGATTTCAAAACTGAAAATGTATCCGATAAATTTAAAGAGATCCCTGACACACCTCATACAAGCTTTCAGGCCATCGCAGGTCAAGAAGATACAAACGATAGACATGATTTAATTGGATTCTTTGAAAACATTACTTTCTGGAAGAAGTATAATTCGGACCTTGTGAAACATATCCAATCGGCTATTGATCGATTAATTGAAGAAGCCATTGAAATAATTGAAAGGAATAAGCTTGTTTGTGCAGAAGAAAGCAAGGATGAAACTGAAAAATCTTATTGCTTCTCATCAACAAATAATAACGAAATTTCGAATCAAGAAACCGACTTTGTAACTGAACCAGGCCCTAGCCCTGACATTTCAGAATTTACTTTTGTGGGAGACGCTTTTCAATATTTGAAAGATGAATGTAAGTTCTAAGCTAAATTGATTCTAATTTAATTTTATACGAATTTAAGAATAAATTTTTAGCTTCCATGGATAGTGAAAATGAGCCTGAAACTTTACATTATCTACACAAACGCCAAGTAGCAGCCGAAACATTATCCAAAGATGAATTTTATTTAGAAGCTTGCTGTACATCTCCAGCAGTCAAACAAGAAGTTATTTTAAACGAAAACCAACCAGGAGATAAAGTTCAACTTAAAGGTTCTAATAATACTCAATCAACTAAGACTTCTAGTAATATCGTAATTGTATCGAAGTTTTCAAACAAGACAACTCATAGTCTTCCTCAAAAGCATGCTAACACTCGTAAGAATCAAAACAGGGATGTCCACTTTTTAATTCAAAATGATGCTGATGAAAGTTTATTTTATTTTAGAACCTCGTCGTAGATCCTTGTCACGACGAATTACTGATGCGATGCTTAATACAATTCCTTGTATTCGTCCTACCCGTAAAAGCACTTCGGATAAAGGACAGACACAACTCGAGAAACAAACAATCTACCCAAAAATTATGAAGCATTAAATTTTGAGTGAAACTGGAATTAATAAAGTCTAAAAAATTTCACTTAACTGACACAAAGTACTTGCGCCTTCTTTGTGCTTGAAATTTTGGATTCATTCATGCATTTCAAAAAGCCTTCTCTAAGTTTTTGTGTTGCTAAGATAATTATATAAAGTAATTCAAAATTTTGTTATTTGTTGACTTTAGTAGTTGAATGTATTTTGTACCGATTCATACTTCTCGCTCGCTAAACATTTATATCAAAATTCCAAATCGAAACAATATAGGGTATCAAAATGACATCGCATCGAGTTGATCCGAATGCTTTGAGTACTATTTCAAGTCAATTTGTTCAATTTGTACCTCCTGGAATTTCAGAGACTAGAGAACAACTATTTGATAAAGTTGATGGATCAATATTAATTGCAATGAACCTAATTGAAATCCTTCGGAAAGCCATCCATGCACAAGAAGCAATATTGGCTTTGGATCCATTGGCACCAGATTATAAAGCATCTTTAGCTGACTTGTTAAGTAACAGCCCCAGCCGAGAATTACTTTCTGAACATGTGGATGTAGCATTTTCCAACGCAATTAAGCTTCGGGATATTATGGAACAACTTTTGGAAGAAAAAACATCACAATCCACAATTCCACCTGCAGGTAAAAATTTTTTTTTGAAGTTGATCAACCAGTGTACTTTTTACATTTTATTAAACGGTCTATATGCATTATAGTTGGACGAACTTCTGAGGAATCCGAAGCTGTGAAACAACAACGTGAAGATCTGCAGAAGCGATTAGCCGAGTACTTGAGTGAAGACAAACCACTTCCAAAGCTTACCCAAACAGAAACAGAGTTAGCCCGAGCAAGTCAACAAGAAATCAGAGATTTATTAAGAACAAGGGTTGATAAACTAAACAAGCTTATCAAAAAAGCAATAAATCTTGTAAATATACTTCGTGCCATTGATAAGAAACAAATGGAGCATTTTGGTGCTAAAGATGAAAAGGAATTGCGTTACATACTTGAACATGGTGGTAGGAATGATGAAGCAGAAAGTAAACCTTCAAGTCAATCAGATCTTCATACAACTACTAAACTAAATAGTAATGAAGTAAAGAATGCAGATGCAAAAAATTCCATGGTAAATGCTTCCAATGAACCGGCACCTCGAGTTTCTTTCAAAGCACCTGAAAATGCTGAATCGGCACCTCGGGTTTCTTTCAAAGCCCCTGAAAATGAAGATCAAGAATGGGCAATGTTTACTGCAAGTGCCAAGAGAAATCGAGAAGAGCCCAACAAAAAGCAAAGAACGTCTCCAGCAGGAGAACCTGGGAGGACTTCAATTGTGGAGCATCCATTTTCAGGAGAAAAAATTAAAAAGGTCTTGACAAATGAGGACGAGGAACGTTTTTATGCACTTGCAAGAAGAATCTCCAAAAAATCTTTATCTAATCCATTTGGGTTAGATAAGCGGAAATCATCAACCCCGAGGCAGAGAATTTCACAACCAGTTTTTGATCCACTATCAAGATACGCAAATCCAAATCGCTCGAATTCTAATACCAATAGTGTACCATATAATAACGCTACAATTGTGGATGATTTTAAAGAAAGCATTGACTATGATAATAATTTAAAGACTTTTGTTGAGGTAATAATATACTTTTATTATACTGTAAATATAAAGTCATAATAATCACGATTACTTATTGTTTCTAGCTTTTGAGTGGGGAAAAAGGAATTACTGAAGCTCCGGGACATGCACTTGTTATCGCTACAATGGTTATAATGGGTTTGGGGCTGGGATTTGGACTTTATAGTGGATTAGGGAACAAACCAAATCCTCAACCTTTGAGTCTAGCAGTTCTTAGTGCCGATATTCAAAAATGTATTATTCGCTGATGCCTTAGAATTAAAAAGCAACAAGATATTCTATAATCCATAATTTTATACCTACTTTTAATTATTTTTAGTTCTTGGCATGTCCGTACATTCAAATACTATTTAAAATAAATTTAAAATTACTTGAAACAATGATTTGTTCCTCAGAAATTCACATTTGTAATCATATTTGAATGTGATCGTTAATGTAATCAATGTTTATTTAATAGGGCATCTGTGACTCAATTAGCAAAATTGAATTTCTTAATTCAGAGTGAATTCAAAAGATGAATGTATCCATTTCAACGACTCTGGATTTACTGGAGTCTCTAGAGACCACTCATGAAATTCAACAGCATTATTGTGGTCAACTAGAATGATGGTTTGAACTCTATAAAGAGTCAATTAATTTTCAATAAAGAATGCTTGAACTATTGCATTTGAAGATAAATGAGTTACCTCGTCCCATAGTTAAGACCAGGAGCACGAATAAATCTATGCGATAGCTGTGGCAAGTATGGCTCAGGTACATGAGAGCCTTGCTTAGAAAGCTGTGGATCTGGATAATTTCTGTATGAAGATGAGACCTTTGAAAATATATCCAGTTTCCTGTTACTTGAAACTTCTTAAACTTACTTTTCCTCATTTCTTAATAAACTCAAAAGCTCTTGGATTAGCTTCCCTTTATCTGAGTCATTATTAAAGTTTCCAACAATTTCTATAAGCTTCTCTTTACCAGTTTGAACCTTTTGAAAGGGAGTATTATAAGAGCTATTTCCAAACCCATAAAATTTACCAGGTCGCTGACTATTGCAGTCATCATTATTGCTCGTCAACTCAATTGGATATTCAACCCCTGTGCATGTAGCATTAGTGAAATAATTTATAGTTGGACCATTTGGTGATCTAATAAAAATATTCGGGCCGTTTAAACTTTATAGCGATTCCTAGATGTTATGAAATCCATACTTACAAAACATTTATCATGATTAAGCTGAAAGGATCATATTTAGAAGCGTTTTCTTTAAGTTGCTGACTAAACTCCAATTCTGCAGAATCTTGGAATTGCAGAAACTCTTTAACAAGGAATCCACGACCTTGTTTTTGCTCACATTTGGGTGCAAGTATATTTAGAAGTGCTCCAATTTTACCAGTTTTACTAAGTGCAAGCCATGTTCCTCCTTCTTTTTCTGGTTCTAAATCTTGACCTAGATTAATATAAATGAATGAGAGCTAATTGAATTGTTGGATGGATGCTTAAAATATATGTAACGTACCTCCTAGTATATCAGAATTTTCCGGCGACCAAAAATGTGCAGTTGAAGAGAGTCTATTGTAAAACTCATCTCTGTTAGATGCAAGGATTAATTTGTACTGACCGTTCTCAGGATTTTTTGATGTGTGTAAGAATAAGATACACATTATATTACTTTTCTTAATGCTGATCAAATTTTAGTTAATATTGGAGATTTTGATTCAAAGCAAATGTTTCGGTGCAATGATGTACATACAAAATATTCCCTGACATGCTGTAATATGAAATTATATAATTTCTTGATAAGAATTGCACTTTGGTCTTAAATAATCAACATTAGCTTTTGCACTGGTTTGCATACTTTACTCTAGCAATACCAATCAGATTGATTTGCATTGTGTTTAGGATGTCTGCAGTGTTTCGTATGACAACAGTTTATTGCTATACACTATGTATATATTACACAGACAAGGTTCTTGTCAAGTTCATTGCTGATTGGGCTTTGGGTTAAAAACCATGCATTCAATGTATACTGTAATGTTAAATAATTTAATTTGAATAAATCCCTGGTAAATATCTGGGTCGATTCAAGCATATTAAAATTTGAAGAATAGTACTAGAGTAATTTATTTATTTATTTTCTCAAATATTCATTAAAAAACCTATCCATACATGTTAAAGGGTCCAAACCATGGGTTTGACACAATTTTCAATTTTTCATAAACAATGCACTTTGTCAAAACACCTTGAATCGGGCTAAAAATAAGAAAACTAATTTGCGTTGTCTAGATATAGTAAACTAAATTTGTACTAACATAATCTAAAGAAGTGAAACAAAAAATGAAATATTTATAAAAAGTAATGCTATTTGCCTTCATGTTAGTACCAAGGCTCGGAATTATGGTGTAAAACAAATTAATGGACAATTAAGCTCGAACGAATTTTTGAGTTTGGTTGAACTTCATAATATGTTCTCCATCCACGTTCCAAGTAATTTTATATTCCACTTTCATGCAAATTCCATCATTAATGACTGGATTTTCCATTTTAAAGGTTCCATAAATTTCTTCTCCCTATCGATGATAAAAACCAAATATGGAAATGAGTTAATAAAGGTTGGCCAACATTTTGTTACCGTAAGTTAGTTTTAAAAACTTTTTACCTGGACCAAAGTTTCGCATTCAGGCAAAGCAAACATATATTGATAGGACATTTGGTTATCTGATGGCTCTGTGGAAATTGTACCGGTTTTGGGCATGTTGACTACAGAGTATGTATAGAATGACCTCCAATATGCATTTCTTTTTACTCGGAACTTAAATTCGGTCTCATATCCAAGGTTTTTGGGGTCTGCTGTATACATGTCCAAAGTGTGAATTAGGACAGGCTTTGAAAGAACCTGAAAGACAAATCCGAAGTTAACTAATGTAGTATTGAGATTCATTGGTACACTCTACGAATAAAGACTCCAAATGAGAATTATTTATTCTTACGTGCGTAGTATGGTGGTATCGGAAAACTGGTTGCTTAATTACTTCTGGAATCATGGAACTCATATTGTAATTATATGGAAGAGTATTTCTCCACCACTCTAAGCTAAATTTAGATCTACCATTTCCTTTGTTACGTACGACTTCATCGAAATGCTCTGCAACATTTAAGTAATAATCAGCTTTATCGGGAATAATAAGTCCACCATCAACTTTGAGCCAACGCCTACGAGCAGTAAGTACCCAAGGCACAATTGAGCGGTGAAAAATGCTGCTGGTCTGAGTCCAATTTGAAATAATTACGTCTACTTCAGTAATGCCGTGGGGTAGTTCCAATTTGTTCAAAT
Source organism: Xenylla mediterranea (assembly GCA_034700645.1). NCBI lineage: Eukaryota > Metazoa > Arthropoda > Collembola > Poduromorpha > Hypogastruridae > Xenylla > Xenylla mediterranea. The sequence continues at coordinate 8,718 of JAQGCY010001507.1, forward strand.
CGCCTAATATACAGTCAAATATTTATTTCAAGCCAACCAAGAAATATAATTCCATGATTTTTTTTACCGCGAATAACAGTAATTCGATCATTCATCTTGTTATCCTTAATTACTTGTTGGGTTAATTGAATTATATTGGAATTGTCATAAGCAATAACCCGAGCTGCATGTCCATATTTGATCATCATCATAGCAAGGAGTCCAGCTTCACATCCGATGTTTAGAACAATTTTATTCTGAAACAATTAACACATCAAGAATTCTATAAAAGTATAATGATAAATAAACAACTTTCTTTCGAAATAATTTACCCTAATTTTAGGAACATGCAAAGAAATGCAAGTTTTGAATTCCTCTTGTAAATATCTAATTTTTCCTTCTATATAAGCAATATCCGCACGAAAGTCAATAGATTTTTCTTTGGAATTCATTTCAATTATTGGAATATGCTTGAGTTCTTCTAACATTTTGAATCTAGATTTTGGAGAAGGAACCTTTGGAATTGGATTCTGGGGATACCATAGTTCGGAAGTATCAATTGGCTCGTAGCAACATGCCATGCAACACACGGAGGTGATTGAGTTCTCCATTGACTTCAAAGTGAGACTGGACCACTTGGGTGACACTTTTCACGATAAAATTATTTGCTTGGGAATCACGGAATCAGACAAGAACAAGGCTTTGCCGACCTGAAAATTAGAAGTAAACCGAGTTGTCGGTTTTCCATTGCTATTTAAAAAACCCAAGTATAGAAAAACAAATCAAAAACGCGACGCTGGCATGTGAAAAATGCTAATTTCTACCATTTAAACTGAAACCTTTCTTATACCTGTAAAATATAACTTTTACTTAAGATATGCAAATGTTTACAATGGACGAAAGAAGTTAGCATTCAATTTCTTATTAGCTAGTGACTTCTGTCATTTAAAATATAGATTTACTTTCTTAAATTTGGAATTTTAAAATTGAATTAATTTTTGTTAAGAGTTTGTACTCATTATACTGAGCGTTGATTTTGCTGGGATTATAGAGTCTTAAAGCATTTACTCCAACTGGGTGTTAAGCAAGCATTGATCCCAGTCTACCCAATATTCTTGACCCATTCGGATACAGAAATTTTGTAAATTGGTAAACTTTCCTAAAAGTCACGTAGATAAATTAGGTATAAGTTTAGAGCTTTAGTAAAATTGTTTAATAGGATGAAGAATGGTAATTTAGCTTACTTTATTCTTGAGTCCAAATGAAAACTTTATTTACTCTGAAAATTCAAAATTTAAGAAATCGAATTAATCAAATCGAAATAAATTCATCATTTTATTAACAGCTTAGCCTTTCTAAATTCTAAAATTAAACTATTTCAAACTTAGCCCTAAACAAATGCTTAAAACGTGATAAATCATCCATAAAATGATTTTCTCTATGCAATTTAAACCAAAACAAAGGTCCGAACACCAAGAAATGGTTGAAGTAAAGCATGGGTTGCTGATGTTCGCACCGACATATAGAACCTAACTTTACTTTAAATTAAGGAAAAAGATGAAAGAAAAAAACTGTGATGGACACATTTACATGTAATTAAATGCAGCCGGTACGAACATCAGCAGCCCATGCTTTACTTCTACCAATTAAAATAATTATATTATTAGTTTATTTATTATTGCTTGCCATTTCTAATCCATTGCAATCCATTCCATCCATACATTGT
>JAQGCY010001508.1:0-10419 GCA_034700645.1 Xenylla mediterranea
ATGACAAACCCTAATAATTTGTCAACCTCAGCGCTGACAATGACATTCCGAATCCAAAGATACACTCGCTCAAGCACACCTACACCTAGTATTTAATAGCTACATATAAATAAGCATTGGGGCTTGGAATTCCCGCAAGGCGTTCTAGCGAGACTCCGAAGTGTTTTTAAGAAGTTTAGAACATAATAAGAATAATGTTCCATTGATTAATTAAATTGTTCCAAATAACGCAATACAGGACAAAAACTGTATGAAGGAATGAATGGAATCGCCGAATTCTGCACCGAAGAATATGCAAAAATAATCGTGTTTCCAACGTCGAAGAGGTTGGTGCAACCAAAATTAATTGAATTTAGATTCGAAGAATCGCCCGAAGAATCATATACTTAAATCTCCTTGAATTGAATTTCCAGGATTAATTAATTAATAAATATTCATTTGCATTTTATTCTTCATCTTGATTGATTACGTATACTTATAGTTATAGTGTACAAAAATAAATTTTGAAAGCAATATATTAGATTAAGTAAATTTCGTTATTGTATGCATGTTACAGAATTGTATTATAACAAGCTGCAATTTGGATAATTTCTCCAGTTTCATTGTATGCTTATATTAGGTATTAATCAAATCGATACTTCTTATCAGCCATGTCAATCGCCCATCGAAATTTTGCTCGTTGACCTTTGTTATAAACTTTTTCAATTGGTACATCATATTTCTTACACCTGAAACAAATAAGTAAAATTAGCTTAATAAATATTCAATGAAAGCAACTCGGTTGAAAGAGCAAATTCTCCTAAAAAATGCTTTTAGATTGCAACATCAAAGAAAACTTTACATTTGGATCCAAGAATGGCTTACCATGCAACTGTTATACGCGGATCGAGGTAATTAAGTTTAGAAGTTCCTAATGCTATTTCTTTCCCCTCTTCTTTGTCTTTTAGATTAATATTAAGCTTCTTGAGCTTTTCTTCACTTTGTTCGAGTCCTCGTTTCAATTGGCCACGCTGTCTCCTAGACCATAAAATAAAATGTATTTAACAATTCGAGTAATTTGAAGCTTTTTGATAAATGATTGATTGGACTTACTTTGAAATCCTGGGTTGATTTAAATTTTTTCTAAGCTTTTTAATTTCATTGGTCTCCGTTTCAATGTTTAGTTGCAACTTTTTGATTAACTGTTCATGTGATTTTGGGACTGCACGTTTATGGTTACAAAAGACAGCCACTTCACGATTTGCTTTGGTGTAAGCTTGCAATTTTTCTGAAACTGTGCCGTGTTTAGGGGTTAACTCATCCAGTTTTTGTTGGAGGGTATGAGAAGCATTGTATGTACGGAATACTTTGGCAGTTAAGCCTTCCATTTGATCACTTAAATGCTTGTTCAAAATTTGTGGCTATATAAACATTTAGAAAATTTAAAGCATCATTGTATCTATCTGAATCTGAAAAAATTAGCTAAATAGCTCACATTCAATTTGTTTTTGTCGAACAAGTCATCTCCTTCCTCTTTGTCATCCAGAAAGGAGCGGAGGTTCTCATGAACAGATTTTTCAACTTTGACTTTCTTCTTGTATGAAATTGAATCTTTACCCAAGAAGTCAAACTGGACAAATCGATCTTCGAGTAATTCAATATGTTCATGGCGTAAACTGCAGCAACCTACAGTATCTGCTTGGTCTTTATCTTTTTCATTACCGGCACGAAGCGCTAGCTGTAAGAAGATATTAAACAGTTCAGGCATGGATGAAGTGATTAGATTTAAGATTTGCATTCGTTCTATCTAACCTTATCAATGAAGTACATTGCTACGCCTCTTTGTTTTATCTCCGGTTCTTTGGATTTTAAATCATTCTTGTAATTCTGCCTAATGTTTTCAATTTTCTCTCCTAATTTACGAGCAGTTTCATACTTCATGTAATCATTTTGGCCTTTGATTTTAGATGTTTGATTCAACATTATATATTTTACTTGGCCCTGGGATTTATAAGTTTTAAGCAATAATATAATCTTTGCAGCACAACAATAAGCTGAACAAAACTCACACACCTGAATATTATCAGTCCAACATGCCAACCAAGAAACAGTGTTGTCGTGCACAATTTCCTTCCACTTATGTCCTGATGGAGGCTTGGGGATTTTCAACCCTTCACTGCAATTAATTGTTACATCTTCTGGCATAACACGAGCTTTGAGCATTCCAATTTTCGGATGTTCTCCTCGCCCAATAAACAGACCCGGAGGCTCAATCCGGAAATTTCCAATTCTTTCTTTATATCCGTCCAAAATACATGTTCCAAATTCTTTAGTTATTGCTTCGTTCTTTTCTTTAAGATTTTGCTTTTCTTCTGCGGATAAGGCTTTTCGTTCTTCTCTTTTCTTCTTGTAATATGCATTTATTTCCGAGAAATCGCATTTCTTTAGGTCTGTTATAATACGCTTCTCTTCTTTATTCATCACATTTCTCCAATCCTAAAAATAACAAGTCTGAAGGCGTCAAATTTAGCTTCAACGTAAAACCATAATAGAGAATTAATAAATAAAAAATGATGTAACTCTGCTTACATTGAAGAAATTTTTATTGAAGGTTTTGTTGTTGGTATAATCATGTTCAATAAATCTTGAATAAAATCCAGCTACTTCCTCAGCTTGCTTACTTAGCGTCATGGAATTTCCATTATAACGAAACCTGATGTTTTTTGGAAGTCGAACATAAGGAGGTGCAAAAACTGGACCTTTGTGATGCAAGGAAGTCCATTTTACACCATCTTTCCGAGGAGTTTCCTTCCACCATTCCCGAACTTCTTCCGGCTCTTCGTTTTTGCCTTTACGGTCCTTTTTTATGGAGAACTTTTTGGGTGCAACCTTTGATTTCTTAGATTTTGGTTTTGGTTGATAACAGTCTGAATCTTCCTCAGATGATGATGATGATGACCTGGATCGCTTGACTGATGCCTTCTTCTTGGGGCCTGTTTTAATTTTCTTTATCCGCTTCTTTAAGGACTCATCCGAGTCGGAATCAAATTTTGATTTAGACCGTTTACTTCCATTAGGCTTTGACTGAAAATACAAATGATACATACATATTGAACGATAATCATCAAGGTTTGTAAATAATTCCATAGCTCGTAGTTACCGATGGAATCTCATCCTCGCTGCTTTGTTTCTCTTCAATTGACTGGACTGACTGGAATTCCCACTATAAATTGGGATAATTACACAAGTTAAACCAATTTTAAACTAAGTACGATAATATAAATTGTATCGATTACCCATGTTATTCTAACTTTGATGCGCAGAAAAGGTCCAGTATGATCCATTAATAATACTTAAAAATTTAGTTCAATGCTAAAGCTTATTTTGTCACGTTCTAGTATTAGCACCAGGTCAGATCAGAACAGTATAAATTATGACCAGAGAAATTATTACTTTGTGTGTGAATAAATGAAGTTCGTGAGAGAATGAATTATGAAATAGATGAATTAAATAAATCAAAATTAGGCTAAGGGCTCTTTCTCTGATCCTCAAGACAACGAACATAAGTTCTTTAATTATGCGAAAACTGTTCTTCGTTGCTATGGGACAGCCTTAAATCATGTTTGATGTGGCTAATAAAGAAAAGTTCAACTCAGTTCAGTTTAGTTGGACTTGACCCTTAAAACATTGGCACCGTTAAGATTCTTTTCACCATCAACTTTGGCTCATCCTTTGTATTAGTTCCTAAGCTTGTTAAACATGAGTGAAATATCTTCATCCGAAGTTGACTTGGATGAATGCTATGAGGAATTCGTCAATCTGACTTCACCGCTTCACGAATATTGCATTAATCGAACGCTAAAGAAGAAAGTAAGACCACTGTTGCCAATCGGTGTTAAGGTTGTAAACCACAGAAAGCCCATTTCTCCCAAGCCTAATACTAATGGAAAAATAAAACGAAAGAGGGAAGTTATTGTTACAAAAGCATTTTCAGAACAAGGAGAAGATTCCAATAATGTATCAAACTCGAGAATTCACATCAAACCTCATAATCCAAGATCATTTCTATCAGATAAATCCGAGGAAGAAACGTTAACATCAAAAGCAGAGCTAATACGACCAAAGGCAGCAAAAAAGTTTACAATTGCAGAATTTGTTCAGGACCAATGCAATATCCAAAGAAATTCTCCTAGAAAACCAGGAGATAATAATTACGAAGTATAGTATTTCAAATGATTTCAAGCACACCACCTTTTATTGATTTAGTTTCTTTTTAAATTTAAATATTTGCAGAGAATAAAGAAAATTAAAGCAGCAATGAACAAAGAAAATCCAAATGGCCCAAACTACTGGGAGAGGGTTAAGCAATATCAAGCTCATCGCCAAAAGCTTAAGACAATTGAAGAAGATCCAACAATACATTATACAAATGCTAAGATCCCAGTTGCATGTATATATAATCCTGCTCAGGATCATGGTAATATGGAAAAGGCACTAACAATTGATTTAGAGAATATAAGAATTTTACAAAACATCCGATGGCTTTATGAACATTCAAACGAGGTACGACATAATATTTTGCATTTGGTGAAAGTGAACTTTCTCTTAACAAATTGAAGCTTACTCATTGATTAATTTTAGCCAGAGTTTATGAAATTTCAACAAAACTTATTTGAGAACAACATGAACGAAAATTATTATTGCAAAAGTTCAAATATGGGGAGTTTAGCACTTCAAAATTTCAAACTTTGGAAAAGACTTAACAATGCCGTGAGTAATAAACTTTTAATAGCTCATATAGTCAACAATAAATGAAAAATTATTCATATTTGATTCCTATCTTATTTTTAGAGATCTTCGATAGATTCAAGAGATGAACTTACCAAATGGTATAAAAGACAAAAGGAAATTATTTTAAATATGACAAAATATCCAATTTTTAACCAACAAAGATTATGTGCTCCTTTTGAAGAATTAGCAATTTTTAAAGCAAAGGACAAACCCCGCCCCATTGTTTATCTTGATTATGATGTATCAAATAGTTATGTAACTCGGATATTTGTTGAGTTATATGCGGATATTTGTCCAATGACTGCGGAAAACTTTCGATGTCTTTGCACTGGAGAACGAGGAAGACGTTATAATTGTACAGAGCTGGAAGTTCTCTTCCCGAAAACCCTGTATGTAGGTGGATTCGGTGTAACATCGATTTATGGTGGTGCATTCCCTAATGAAAATTACAAGTTAGTAATTAGGTTTAACATAGCAGTTTCATAGTTAACTTAAAAAAATCATGTAATTGCATTCGATTTTCCAGGGTTAAACATGATCAGCCTGGAATTATTTCTATGTTAAACTTTGGACCAAATATACAGAGTAACAATTCTGAATTTCAAATAGCAGTTAGGCCATTTCCAGAACTTGATGGTAAATATTGTGCATTTGGAAGAGTAATTGAAGGGATAGAAGGGCTTCAAAAGGTAAAGCAAATACATAATTGTCAAGAAGAATTCAAAGGAATAATAATTTTAAATTTTAAATTAGGTTGCCAACTATACAAAACCTGATGAACAGACAGGTGTACCCGCTGTTCATATTTATTGTAATAATTGTGGCGAAACGACCTTAGCCGACATGCATTATCTTTTGCCACCATCAACAATGATACGTAAAGAAGTGTACATGGATGATGCCTTAATTGCTGCAGAACCAAGAGCAAGGGTCATGGTTGATGCGAGATCACATTCGGGTGCGGATTCTGATAAACTTTCAAGTGGAAGCAGTATCGAAATGGGAGATGTGAAAGACGACTGGAGATTCGAAAAGAAGAAGAAAAAGAAAAGACATAAGATCAGGAGACCAAAACGTAATAAAGACAAAAAGAAAAACGGTTCTCAAGAAGGTGAATTTTCTGACAATTCAGAGGAAGAAGATAAAGAAGGTGAAGATGATGAATTGGCAGATGACGAACTTGATGATGATCAAATTGAAATGCAATTGAACGTAATTGAAATTTGGCAAGACTTAACGGATGAAAGTCGAGAGCGTAAGAAGGAGTTAGAATCACGAAAAAGAGAACATCATAAGCATCATAAGCATCATAAGAAGAAAGTTGATTCGAACAACAAACAACAAACTAAGCAGAATAAGGATTATTATTCAACTGATGAGAGACAATCTGAGGAATTCGAAGAAAATTAAAGCAAATTACAATTACAGATATATTTATCATATAAATTATTTTTCGTATTAAAAGGCCCAATGTATGTATATTGACATATACTGTTATTTGATTTATTTGCTTAACATGTCAATTTCCACGTTGTTTGACAAAATTGACCATAAATATTCATATTTCATCATTTTAATGAATTACTGTATAGCTAGTTTTCCATAAATTATCATATGTATAGTAATTAGTAGGAATCATTATGAATTGAATGACTTTTTCATAAGGCTAAAGTTTCTAATGGACGGATTCAAAAGTTCTTTCTTAAATACAATTAGCAATTAGTTGACTAATAATGAAAATTTATGGTGAAGGCTTCTAAGTCTAAGGTCTAACTCAACAACAATTAAGGCATTATTATCATCTTTTTTTATACATAAGTATTTAAGTGCAGGCCTCTACTACAAACAACAAACTAAGCTCACTTTTTTTGAATTCGAATGTAATTATTATAATTCAAAACACGATTAAAAAGACATTTCCTACTGACCAACTAATAAGACACAAAAAAGTAAGTTGGAGAAAGTTTTCAAAACATTTGTTCCATTTTTCTTTTCCTTCGTGTTTTTTTTACATTCCGACTTTCTTCTCACTTACTATTTTACAAGTGTCTTATTTCTATTTAATCTAAAGTTTTGAGGCAATTTTGGTGAACATTTTTCATTGTTATGTTATGTTAGTTTTTCAATTTGTATGTACTTAACCTATAGGATTAATTGATTAATTAGATATTAAATAAAGTTTTAAATTTTAATACTATAAAGTAAGCCTAGTAAAATAAATTAAGTTGAATATTATAAATACCAACTGGAATAAATGCATTTAGCTGATACGAAATTTGATCAATGACAAGGAATGACATGGTCAAATTAATAATACTGGTATATACACTAATTATTAGAGGAATGTACTATACTATAAACAAACTACAAGTGAATCTAACGTAAGTGTTAAGTTAAGACTAAAAGATAATTACAGGTATCAATTGTTGAGACTTGAGATCTACAAATGTGAACGTAATACTTGCATGTGCATTTCTGGTGACTGTGTAAGGCAATTTTTTAAACATTAAAATTTATGCATTGTAAAATTTTAAAGGACTAGATTAGTAATAATAATAATAATTTATAATTAAATAAAATTCTAAATAGGTGATAAAGGATCAAGTTTAATTCGTTGAACCGGCTCCGCTTGTATTCTTTCCGCTTCGTAAACCTAATAGTTTTGCTGCATCTTTGGCATCGGGCTTATTTAGTAGCTTTTCCACTAGGGACTCATCATGGATTCCTAAGAGTCTTCCAATCAGGTCGGATTCGGCTGCTTCATTACGATTATTTGGAGTAGTTACTGGAGCAGGAGCAGCAACCATAGCTGCTCTTGTATAGCGTGAAGTAATTCCTTGTTTCTTTAAAGCATTTGGTATGCGCCCCCTTGGACGACGAATTTTGATGGGTGGGACTGTTAGCTTTACTTGAGAATTGGATGGATCCCCAGTATCTTCTCCACCAAGTTCAAGTCCAGAGATTGGAGTGTTAATTCCAGAGTTACCATGTTTCTTAAGATGCCGGAGCATAGAATGCTTGAGTGTAAAACGTCGCGAACAGTGTGGACATGAAAATGGTCTCTCACCGCTATGACTTCGAATATGTCGTCGAAGATCTTCAACTGACCAAAAGCGACGAACGCAAAATACACACATCACCTAAGGAAGACATAAATTATAAATTATTCTTGACAAATAATTAAAAATCCTTTCAAGACTTACTTTTCGGTGTGTTGTTACTTCCTTTGTATTGAGGAGTGGTTGGGTTTCTCCAGGATTTGGTGGAGTAGTTCCATCAACTTCACTATTTTCACTCGTATTTGGAGATGAGTTGAGTGCCCCTTTTGTTACAAGCATTTTGTAAATATCCTTATGCTCTTCTTCCATATGAGCAAGCAGGACTTCACGTTCTCCGGCAGCAGCTTCACAAAGATGACATCTGAAATTATTAAATTAAGAATCAAACCTTTAGAATATTTCTCGTTAGCTCCTGTCATTTCGTCATTTTAATTTTACATACCTAAATACAACATCCTCTGCAGGACTTGAATTATTAGAACCAGTTGGTGCAGGTTTAGAATAATTGGAACTCCGTGTTACTGGAGTAGTTGAAACTATTTCAGCCTCTTCAATTTTTTCTACACTGTCTGTAGTTGTTCCTTCCACATCTTCATCATCCACATCCTCTTCTGTAGAATTATAGTTACTGGACCCAGTACCAGGTGCAGATTTACTATTACTTTTGCCAGTTGTTTGACGTGATTTCCCATTAGCTCGTCTTCCATTATGCTTTCGAGCAAGGTGTCGATCGCAATTAGATTTTGTTGTAAATAGTAAAGGACATTTGGAACATTGGTATGGTTTTTGACCAGTATGAGTTAAAAGATGACGACGAAGAGAAGAAAACCAAGGGAAGCGTCGTGAACAATGCGGACATGAAATCTGTACATTAAATAGAATCCCAAATTTTAAACCTATTTTTGGCTTTCCTATTCCGTTGGACAATTAAAAGGTTTTCCAGAAATTTCGTTTCATCGAGAATAGGAAGTTGTGACTGTGATTCGTGATTGGTTCAGAATTGTAAGCAGTTAAAAAAATCATGCAAAATAAATGAAACAAAAGTAGTATAGGAATTGTGTGCAGAAATCAGAATTAAAGTGCATAAAAACAGAACAAAATTAATTGATTAGATTAAAGTAAATTATTATATTTTTTTATTAAATGAGTGTGAGTTATTGGAATTTGGAATGAAATGAATAATTTACCACAAAAGGACAAGAACATAAAGCACTCGAAAAAATTTGTTAGGAATTCTTGTACAATTAAGTTTGTTTAACTTAAGCTAGGACTAATATATAACAAATAAATAATTAATCGTGTGTTTCTTTACAACAAAAAATAATTCTGTAAAATATATCTAAATCTATCTACTATTTTAAAGTGAATTCCAACAAAAAAAAAATCAATTTTTGGATAACAATTCCTAGGAAAGTGTAGGACACAAATGTTTTTCTTTGTAAATTTTAACATATAAGTGAATTAGGTAACTAAGTAAGTTTAGTATATAGTTTTTTGTTAATTGTGAAAGTGTAATTGTTTTTAGGTAGTTTTTAGCGAGAGTGCAAGGTGTGTGACTTGTGAGAAAAAGTTACTAAACTACTATTTAAATTTGAAACAAAAGAGAGAGAGATTAGCGTGTGTGTAGCAATGTGTAAATTAAAACTAAGTTTAAGCACTCGATGTTTCGCATATTTAAAAAAAATCACAACTTTGTAAGTGAGCACTCTTCATCAATCTAGGAGGAGTTATAATTAGAAAATTGGACTAAAAAACGTTATGTTTGTCTTAATTATTTTTGTATGAAAAGTTTTACAAAATAAGTTTCCGGGACTTTAAGGCACCATTTTAGTTTGATTTTTTTAGGAAAAAAATCGATGAAACATTTGACTGGCAATTGCATCACTTGTTAGCATACTTTGCATACTACTCACCTTATGAGGTGCAGATGAGTAAGCACTCTTTTTCTTATTATTGCTCAAATTAATACGACCACCATCAGAAGAAGTGTCTTCTTTAGCCGGACGTCCACGCTTCCGTGGAGCTGGACTTTCTTCCTCTGACTCAATATCAACTTCCTCATCTTCCAAATCTTCAGATCGCTGTCCTTCATCATCATCATCATCATCCATTTCTTCATCCTCTTCATAATTTTCTCGTTCATGTTTAGCTAACTCTCCAGAATTAAAGTACTGAGCAATATTGGAATTTTTTACACGATCCAAGAGTTGGCTGACGCTTGCCAAGTCTGGACCAGCACCATTCATTTGAACTGCTGGACTGGGTTCATCAGATTCGGATTCTGCTTTAGCGTGCCCATCCCCATGTCCCATTGCTGTTGATGATAACTTTCGTTTAAGTTGCTGGGCAATTACGGCTCGGACGTTTACAGAACTATCAACTGTCGATGTAGGAGACTGAGACATGTTATGAGCTTGATTATGATTACTATGTCTTCCTCGTCCTTTGGTAGGGGCTGGTGGTAACATCTCAAATCCAGAGCTATATTTATTTGGATGGACCAAAGTTGGTGGGCCTACTAAGGGATTTTGTGACTGCAATTGTTGATTTTTTTGCTGACGGTTAATAACGCGATTAGATGGACTTCTTT